>JANUYF010000010.1:8362159-8372159 GCA_026167975.1 Phrynosoma blainvillii | reverse complement strand
CACCCCATTTAGTACTTTTTCCACATGCTGCTCTCTTTTTAAATGTCCTAGATTTTCTCTTCATCTTCTTCTCCGTTTCCCCCCTTTGGCTGCATCTGTACTGCAGAAATAATGCAGTGGGAAAGAACAGGTACATTTGTATGCCTGTCGAGAATTAAGTTGTAACTTGTAATTCTTAAGACATCTACACTTCATCCATCTTTTATTTGTCAGTTTGCTTTATATTGTTTCGTATTTTATCTGGGCAGTTTTTTTTACAGTTTTACAGTTTTATATTTTTATTATTCCCTCCTTCCCTCTGTGTATATGTGTGTGTATATTATACATCTTAGACAAGACTCACTGTTTTAGTTGGTTTACTTTCAAGTATCATGTGCAATGATGGCACTGTATAAACAACAACAATATCCCACTCTACTTGCAGAAGTCAGGGGAACATGTCTGGTTTCCTCCTCTGCACTATGTATTCACACAACAGTGCTGGGAGGCAGGTTTAATTGATTGTGAGTCGACAATTTGTGTCTAAGTGAGGATATGAATTTCTCTGGTCTTAGTCTGAAACATTGTTTAGACGCTATATAGTTTACAAGATAAATGGGATAGAGCATCCAGCATCTGTGACAAATGGGGGAAAATGCCAGCTGAACCTCAATTTTGTTTGTCTCTTGATAGATGTGAGCCAGTAAGAAAAGGTAATTCATGTATTCTCCATGCTGCTCATTCCTAGTGAAGATGAAACGTTTGTTATGGAAGACACCACTAGCAAGTCCATTCGTATTACAAAAAGCGCAAAGATGGTCCTCAAGTTCCTCTGCAAGCCGCCTTTTGCAGGAGGACATGCTGCAAGAGACCAGTGCAGCGCCAAAACAGCAGCGCATAAATCCCCTTGGCATACAGATGCTTTCTAAGGGTCTTCATGAGCAGATTTTCAGGGGCGCTCAGGTGCAGTATTCAGATGAAAATACCCAGAAGAGTGTGGAACACCTTCAGAAGCATGACTTGTGGGGTAAAGAGACATCCACCATTCCTGATGTACAGCTGCAGCTGCCCCAAATGTATGGGTCCAACATAGATGAACACTTTCGTATTTTGGCACAGAAGCAGAGCCTCCCATATCTTGAGGCTGCTAAGGAGCTTCTTCAGTGTAAGATCCCACCAATGCCCCCAGAATGGGCTTGGGAAGTGGGATGGACACAGTATGGACAAAATGGGGAGAAAAAAGCTGTAGATTTCCCTGATGAGCGAGCTTTTGTGTTTGATGTGGAAGTATGCATGGAAGAAGGGCATTGCCCCACACTTGCAGTGGCTGTTTCTCCAAGTGCCTGGTAAGATGGAGAAAGCTTAGTCGGGCAGAGTTCTTGTGCCTGCATGAGGCTCTCCAGATGTTGCTTAGGCTTCCAATTTTAGATAATAATTAGTTATATTTATATCCCACCTTTCCACTAATGTGTAAATGTGATGCAAATGGCTTTTATCTTATTTCTGCTTAAAAAAACACACCAAGAAGAATGGTTGAGGGAGCTAGGTATATTTAGCCAGGAGAAGAGAAGACTGAGAAGTGACACAAGATCCATCTTTAAATATCTGAAAGGTTATCTTGCGTCAGATGGGGCAAGCTTATTTTTTGCTGTTCCAGAGAATAGAACACAACAAAATTGACCAAACATTAGAAAAACCTTTCTGATGGTAGGAGCTGTTTAACAGTGAAATAGATTGCCTCAAGGTGGTAGATTCTCCAATTGAGGTTTTTAAACGGAGGTTGTGTGGCCGTCCTGTCAGGGATACTTTAGGTGTGAATTCCTGTGTTTGCAGGGGTTTTGCTTAGATGGCTTTTGGGGTCTGTTCCAACTCTGACTTTCTTTAAGCCTGTGAACTGAGTCACATTTAGAGTGACTAACCCATGATCATCCAGTGAATTTTATGGCTAGGCCATAAAATGTTATTACTAGGACCTAATCTCGCAAGTTCCAGTTCACTGCTCTGACACAGTGGTTTAAAAATAACAAGAACCGTAGGGAATTCTTTGCATTTGTGCGTTATTTAACTTGTCTCTCATCCCAGCGTTGCAAGCTTTCTTTGTTCTAATCTTACTAAAAATTTCAAATCCACAAAGAATTGGAGGTAGGTGCTAATGCGCACTCATGCTTTGGTGCTTCACACAGCTGTGAGTAATATAAAGATGGGTATGTTTGCTCCTCAGGTATTCATGGTGTAGCAAGAGATTATTAGAGCGACGGTACACCTGGTCCAGCCAGCTGACTCTGTCAGACCTCATTCCCTTAGAAACAAGTAGTAGCTCCAGCAAGCAAGAGTGGCAGGAAAGACTGGTAGTGGGCCATAATGTCTCTTTTGACCGTGCACACATCAAAGAACAGTACATGATCCAGGTAAATCTTTCTTATCTGCCAGTGTGGCAGCTTTTTATATTTACTTCCTTCTTATGTGCACCTCATTTTTGATAGTTTGCAGAACAAGAAATTTCTCACATACTTTCCTTGTTATCCTCCCTGAAGTGTATGTTTAGCCCCTGTTGGCTTATGATAAAAATAAAGAATGAGTCTTCAAGTTGCATGTTGACTTAGGATGACCCCAATAATTTTATAGAGTTTTCTTAAGCAAGGAATACTGAGGTGTTAAATATTTCTTTGGTCTGTTCCTGCTTAGCAGTTCATATGTAGTACTTTTTGATTCTTCAGGTTGCCTTTGTCATTTCCAGCCTTAAACATACACAGTTCTTTACATATATGTGCATTCAGTGTAAGCTAATTCTTTGTATTGGTTGATAGGCTGCATTGAGTGAGAACACGGTACAGTGATTTCATTGTTGGTCTAGAATTCTGGGAGACTAGGGTTTGAATCCCTGCTCAGCCATGGAAACCCACTAGATGACCTTGGGCAAGTCACACTCGCAGCCTCAGAGTACAGCAATGGCAAACCACCTCTGAACAAATCTTGCCAAGAAAACCCTATGATAGGTTCACTTTATGGTCTCTGTAAGTAGGAAATAATTTGAAGGCACACAAGGACATCAATTTAAACAGTATTTTTTGTGTGTGTGTCCTCTGAACACTTATTTCAGGGATCTCGGATGCGTTTTCTGGACACAATGAGTATGCACATGGCCATCTCAGGACTGACAGGATTCCAGCGTAGCCTTTGGATGGCTGCAAGACAAGGCAAGAGGAGAGGGCAGCAGCAGGTCCAGCAGCATATAAAGAAAACACGTGACAAAACTCATGGCCCCACAGTAAGTTGGAGAGGCAATGAGGATTAGTTTGCTACACTTACACTTTTCTGTATAGGTGCATAAGATGTATATAACTTTTGGAATGTTTTGGTTGGTTTTGTTGTTGTTTTGTCTTATGGTTTGTTAACTATAATAAAGGCTTGTTGTTACTTTTGTTGTTGTTGATTAGTTTGCTATTTCCTTTCCTTCATTGATTCAGTCTAACATCTGTCATCTCTCTGCAGCTTGATCCAGTCCAGTGCTGTGCTGCAGAGAGGGGTTTTTTGCAACTTATATATTATTGTTTCTTATTGTATTATTTTTTAATGCTTGTAACTCGCTTTGATTCCCTTCGGAAATAGGTGGGCTAGAACTAAATCATATTATTATTATTATTATTATTATTATTTGATCATTTGAGGGGGGGCATTCCAGAGTCAAAAGCGTTTTGAAAGGGATGCTTGACTCAATCATTCTCTCAACCATATGTCTGTTTAATAACCCATCCTTTGAGAGAAGTAGCAAAAGATGCAGATATGGATGTGCAAGACTCTCATTAACTACTTAACTCATTGTTTGTACAGTTGGCCCTCCATATCCATGTATTCTGCATCTATGGATTCATCCATGGCATGAAAATATTCCAAAAAATTTCCCCCCAAAACCCCAAACCTTGATTTTGCCATATTTATAAGGAACACCATTTTACTATGCCATTATATCAAATGGGACATGAGCATCCACAGATTTTGGTATCCATGCAGGGTCCTGGAATGAATTCCAGCGGATACCAAGCGCGCACTGTATTTTTTGACAGGCTGCACTAAATGACGGGGGGTTTTTTTTTGTTGTTGAAGGAAATAAGCTTCCCTATCATGCTAACTGTTTATTCTTTTGCTGCTTTATTTCTTTTGCAGATTGGCTCCTGGGACTGGGTGAATATTAGCAGCATCAACAACTTAGTAGATGTGCATGCTTTATATGTTGGGGGCCAACCACTGGAAAAAGAAGCTCGCGAACTCTTTGTCAAGGGGAGCATGACGGACATCAGGAATAACTTCCAGGTAGAAAGGAATAAGGGACAGCATGGTATAGTGGTTTGAGTGTAGAACTACAACTTGGAGATGAGGGTTCGATTCTTTGCTCAACCAGGGAAACCCACTTGGCCCCAGAAAACCACATGATATGGTTACCTTAGGATCGGCATAAATTGGTAACAACTTGCACACAACAGCAGAAAAAAGGAATATACAGGTCAAGTACTTTCAAAGGATGACAATAGCTCAGTGACACATTATATTCCTTTGTAGCTAGAATGTCCCAGGTTTGATTGCAGAGTCTAAAAAAGAATCTTCGCTATCAAACGTATGTTTGCCTTAGACCTCCAGGGCCTCTGCCAGTCAAAGGAGACAATACAGGCCTAGACTTACTGATGATGGGAATCAGTATATGATGGCTCTTGATATAATCTTTCACAATTTGTCTCCCTATACTCTATATTTATTTATTTTTCTCCATAGGACCTGATGAAGTACTGTGCTTGTGATGTCTTAGCAACTCATGAAGTATTCCAGGAACAACTTCCTCTTTTCTTGGAAAGGTGAGAAGATGTTAAGACATTTTCCTGTGTTGAGAATGAGATACAGATTTAATTTATGCTCTTATCTTTCAAAGGAAGGAGAATCTAAACTGGGAGAATCTTGTTTTCTACAAAGGACATTGTTGAATTCCATTATAAAAGTCCACTTTCTAGTTAGTTTGGTTGTGTCATATACTGGCAGACTTCAGTTAAGAAAACACAAGCTTCAGCTTTATTCAAGAGACTAAAGTTGTGCATAGCATAGCAATATTGTCAAGACTGAGGCATTTTCTGTTACAGTTAAAAGCCATTAGCAAGTCAAATGTTTTTGTGCACTCGCCACCCATTCATCTTTAGACCAAAACATTCCCATTCCCAGAGCTACCCCTCCTTTCTTCTCTGTACCAAACTTCCCGTTGAATTGACCTTGACAGTTCAAAGTGCATTCTTCCATCCCTCCCATTGGCTCATTAGCCAGCTTGAAGAAAGATAAACATTATTTCCATCCAGTGTCACCACTTGTTCATAACCTATCATCCACTATTACAAGCAGGGCATATACATAACATAGCCAACAAATTATGTCAGAATCTATTATCCTGGCAGGTTGTCAGATTGTCAAAAGCTAAAACGCCATGACATTTTATCCTGGTAGGGATTCTGATTTCTTCATTTTCATTTGTTTAAGCAGAAAATACCTGAAACTTAACTTGCTCTTCAAAGTGGTAGAATATAATTATAAACAAAAGCAAGACATGTTATTTCACTAGGCAACTTCACCTCTTGGAAGTAATATTTTTACAAAATTTCTGAGTCACTGCTCTTCATATATAAATACAGATAGTGCTAACCAAATTCCACAATGCATGTTGAAAGCTCAAGCAAAGAATTCTGGGAGTTTCATGAAACAGTCTTATAACATATCAGTAGAATATCTGTTATGATAGACACTGAAAGTGTCAAGGGAAAGAGTGTATATTGTAACTCTATGGGGACCAGAATATATGTGTGTTCCCTTCAACCAGGAATTACTATCCATGAAGGACATCCCAGCACTGCTGTCTTATGAATGGAGGGTACACTTGTGCTGGAACAGGTCCTCTATTCCAACACATAATAAATGGGAACCATACATTGGTACTGGAAAAAATAAAGAGGGTCACATGGTGCAATGTTATGGGTGTTAAGTCAGTACAGTCTCGGGTTTTGATCTGTGTGGAACCATCCTATTTTCTGTCGATTGCTTTTGGCATGACAGTCTGTTAGAACCATGCATTTGTATTTCAAGGGTGTCGCATGCCTAAGGTTTAAATAGCAGGTACCCAAATGATTTGCAATTTGTGACTGACTCCTTCTTTAATCTCTGGATTAGGTGTCCTCATCCTGTGACATTTGCAGGCATGCTGGAAATGGGTGTTTCCTATCTTCCTGTCAATCAGAACTGGGAGAGATACCTGGATGAAGCTCATCTCACATATGAGGAGCTGCAAAAAGAGATGAAGAAATCGCTGATGAAACTGGCTGACAGTGCCTGCCAGTTGCTTCATGAAGAGAGGTTAATTACTATAACATTGGTGTAGTGCAATATTTCTCAAGACAATAATAATAATAATAATAATAATAATAATAATAATAATTTCTAACCTGCCCCTCTGCAATTATGTACATTGAAGACCTAGGTCTCAGATTCTGGGTCTTCCTTGAGCAACATATTGGGAGCATGAAATGAAACAGAAGTGGCCAGTGGAAATGCAACACTTAGCCCTTCCTCTAGCTGGGATTCTGGCTGAGAATGGAGACTGAGATATTGGGGGTAAAAGGCAGCTGGGAATTAGTATCTCCTCTTTACAGCTATTTAGATTGCATCTACATTGCAGAATTAATGCAGTTAGACTCTGACTTAATTGTCATGGCTCAATGATATGGAATTCTAGGATTCCATATACTGGGATCTAGTTTGTGAGATATTTAGCCTTCTCTGTCAGAGAGCGCTTGTGCTCCAACAAACTACAAATCCACAGGATGAAGCCATGATAGTTAAAGTAGTGTCAGACTGCATTAATACTGTAGTATTGCAATAGCATCAGAGCCTTATCGCATTGCAAACAAACCCAGCAAGCAATGAAAGAAAAGCATGTTCTCTTTCTATCTCTGCAGGACAGCAAAGCACTTTGTTCCCTTCCAGTTGTAAAAGTTCACCAGGCTGGAAAAATCTGTTTGGCAAAAGGGACACTTTTACAATCCTCTTCCACACTTTTACAAATGTGCTTCAATGTCATGCAGACACAGAAACAGAAAAAAAATGCTTCATTTTCTCTGACTGCTGGGTTTGTTCACAATGCGATAAGGTTCTTAGTTGTTAAAACAGGCTTGCCAAAAGTTTAGTTCTGCCCTTAAAATGTGTAGCTTGCATTGTCCTTGCAAGAAACTCTGGATTCAGGAATATTTCACTAAAGGGAAGGAAACAATGAGCATGATTTAGCCTTTGGGTTTTGTGAGAGATGATGTTGTTTTCATTAAGCTGAAAAATGTTTATTTAAATAATTTGACTGTCACTGTCTACTGATGGTAATGAACCTTCCAACATACTTCACCACAGTAAATAAATGGATACCTGTCAGCCAAGATCTCACTGATGTCAGTAACTTATGGTGTGGTTTGGTTGATGTATCAAACAGGTACAAAGATGATCCCTGGTTATGGGATCTGGATTGGGACCTTCAAGAATTTAAGCAAAAGAAGAAAGTTGGGAAGAAAAAGGCTCAAGATGATAATGAGGAACTTCCTAAAATGGTGGAAAAGAACTCGATGATGGAGTGTCAGGAAGGTAAATCAAAAGCAAATCTAACTACTCTCTTACTAGCATGGGAGAAGCAGCACATGCGTTCACTGTCCAGTTTTGTTTGTGGGAATTGTGTGCCTCTTTCTCCCTCTTTTTCTCAGCTTTAAATACAGTGGGCTCTTGTAATCCGCTGGGGTTTGGTTCCAGGACACTGTGGATACAAAATCTGTAGATGCTCAAGCCCCATTAAATACAGTGACATGGTAAAATGCTATCCCTTATATAAAATGGCAAAATCAAGGTTTAGTTTTTGAATTTTTTGGGGGGGGGGAATGATTTCAAACTGTGGATGATTGAATCCATGGATACGGAGAGTCAACTGTAGAAAGCTGAGGATAAAACCTAGGAATACAGGACTACCTTAAGATGAGTCTTAATCCAGCTAGTAGTTGATGCTGACTGGCAGCAGCAATCTGAGGCCTGCCCCCTCCCCCCACAAATGATGCCAGG
Organism: Phrynosoma blainvillii; assembly: GCA_026167975.1. Lineage (NCBI taxonomy): Eukaryota > Metazoa > Chordata > Lepidosauria > Squamata > Phrynosomatidae > Phrynosoma > Phrynosoma blainvillii. The sequence continues at coordinate 8,364,062 of JANUYF010000010.1, read as the reverse complement.
AATTGAACTTGGGCATTGCACATGCAAAACATTTTTGCTAACATTGTATTAAGGCAAGTAGACCAGAGTACAAGCAACCATCCCCTCAAATCTTGTTTGCAACCCTGAAATATGTACCTTGGAGTGTATCTTGCAGGCTGAATTGAGGATTAAATGGAAAATATATTTTTTTAAGTGACACCTCCAAAATCTGCAGACCATCCTTTTACTGGCTGTAAAGAGGGTGGAATGCTGCACCTGGAAACTTCTGGGTGCAACAATTTACCCTTTAAATAGTTTGCAAGGCCTCCCTGTACAGTGTAACATCAAATGTTATTCATTTTTGAGAACCAGAAATGGGCTTCCTGCCACTTCGTGTTTTTTTTTCCTTTTGTTTTTTTTTGGCAGTCCAGTATCAAAGAATTCCAGGGCATATAAGTGGCCCTCAGATACTTATGAAATCATCTCCAATTATTGTGGTATCATTTAGAAATGCCCCTTTCTGGTTTGTTATATCATGAGAATAGATCCTGGTCCCCCAACTGAAGAGGAAGAACAGTCCATCCATGAGAGTCAGCTGTTGTTGGATCGTCTAAAGGAGACTGTGGCTTTGCAGCCCAAAAGAATCCAACATTTACCTGGCCATCCAGGGTGAGTTGCTAAAGGAAAATTACATATCTAGTGGATGGCAGCATTTTCAGAGGCCGTGCTTAATCTGATTTAAATCATTTTATGCCCATGATTCTCCATGGTTTGGAAATTAAATTACTTTGATGTACAGAATTGTGGCTGCCCTTGAAGACAGGTTGGAGAGTGCAGTTGATAGTAAACATAATTTCCAGCTACTTGACTGGAGCCAGTAGATCAGATTATAATACTCCAGTTCTTTACTATGTGCAGACTAAAAGGTTAAAAAGGAGAAAATGTTGGCTTGGAAATTAAGAGAGACACAGTGGTAAGCTTCCTGCACCTTTCTCAAGCATGCCAATCTCACTTCTGTTGTCCACCCATATCTCCTGTCAACTCTTTGTTGGTATCCCAGGGGTCTGTTCCCTCCCTTTTCCTCTATTATGACGTAAAGATCTAGACCTTCCACTGGTGATAAATCTGAAATACATCTGGGCTTTATCACTTCATATCTGAGGTGGAGGCTGAGTACTGCATGCTTCTTCAGGCAAAAATGATTATCTGTACACAGAAAATTAACCTGTGAGAGCTAAGTGATCTAGTTTAGCTTTTTCCTCAATTAACTAGTTTTCTGTGTTTTATGGTTTATTTTCTTGTTCATGCAAAGGAATATTTATTTGCTCATAGGAGCCTCCAGTTGCAATGAGGAATGGTGTAGATTATACACAGATCTGCTACTTCATTGTGAAGCAGTATTAAAGTCTTTAAAGTCAACACAGGCTCTAGACGGGCCAAAAAGAGCAGCTTCCAGCCACTTCAGGGGCGAGGTGTGCAGATCACAGGATTTTCTTAGCAAGATTTGTTCAGATAGGGTTTGTCATTGTTTTCCTCTGAGGCTGAGAGAGTGTGACTTGCCCAGGGTTTACCCATGACTGAGCAGGAATTTGAAACCTGGTTTCTCAGGGGAGAAGCAGACGGGCGGCACGGGGCTGCCCCGGGAAGCTGCGGATCGGGGCCGAGGTATCTGCACTCCTCGGCCCCGCGGCGCAGTGTCCCAGCCCCAGGAAGGGGCGCTAAAATAGCGCTCCTTACGCAAGATGCCAAAGGTGCGCCGCAAAAGGCGTCCGGCGCACCTTCGGTGCCTCTTCCGCTGCAGCGTGTGTGGATGCTGCAACGGAAGTGCGTCGTCAGAGCGCCGGCCGTGCGGAGGGCCAGCCGCTCCGACGACGTTTTCGGGAAGGGGTTGGGGCAGCCAGCATAAGGCTGCCCCTCCCCTTCCTGGCCTCGAGGACGGCGC
>JANUYF010000010.1:4062159-4069659 GCA_026167975.1 Phrynosoma blainvillii | reverse complement strand
GTTGTTGTTGTTGTTGTTGTTGTGTGCCTTCAAATCCTTTCCAACTTATGACTACCCCTAAGGTCGGGCTTTTCTTGGCCAGTTTCTTAAGAGGGGGTTTGCCATTGCCATCCTCTGAGGCTGAGAGAGTGTGACTTGCCCAAGTGGGTTTTTTATGCTCCAGCCGGGATTCGAACCCTGCTCTCCAGAGTGTGAAGCATCTAGTTTTTCCATGCCTATCCCCTTGTTTTCTTGTTTTATGTGGAAACACAATTAATTAAGACCATAACTTCATTTCCAGGGTTCTTAGCAGATCTTGTTGCCCAGCCCTGTTCTGCTGAGGCATCATTGGGGAATAATCTTCACACTGTTTGTTGGGGAGGGATAGTAAGATGGTATTTATTTCCAGGTTGGTTTATTTTAAAAGTCCGAGGAAAATTCACTACACCTACAGAGGAATAACTAGCCAGGAAAGGACCAAAGGAGCAGGACTGTCACCCAGACATGAAATGTAACCCCATTTCATTACCTGCAGATATAGAAGCCAGCATTTCAGGAAGGAATGCTCTCCTCCTCCTTTATTTTGGCTTCTTTCTCATTTCATTGAGGAATATGGGAAGAGGTCGCAGTGCAGTATCCATTTCTGTATTATTATTATTATTATTATTATTATTATTATTATTATGCCCATCTTTTTCTTTTTAATTGCATTTTAAAAACGCCCACCTCGCAAGTCACACCAAATAAAATAAAATAAAATAAAATAAATGCAAGGTTCCTGTAAAATTGACACTGTCAGTTGTGAAGTCGGTGAAAGCGGCAGTTGTTGTCTCTCCTTGAAAAAAGAAACTACTGCACAAGGTCCATGAAAAATCTAAGTAAAAGCAAAAGGAGGCAATTAGTTTTTCTTTTCCTTTTAAAAGGTGGGAATGGATGGATAGATAGGTAGACAGACAGACAGACAGACAGGTTTTACACATGTTACATTACAGACAGGCATATATTACATTACACATATTACATTACAGACATGTATTACATATTATTACATACAGACACAAATTACATTGTATATATTACATATTACATTACATATATTACATTGCAGACACATATTACACTACACATATTACATATTACATTGCAGATAAATATTACATTACATATATTACATTTCAGATACAAATTACATTACACATATTACATATTATTACATATTGGATATTACATTACAGACATATGTTACACTACATATTACATATTAATACATTTTGCATATTACATTGCAGACACATATTACACTACACATATTACATATTATTACATGCTCTTCTTCTTATAAGATGTGATTGCGCTGCAGAGGGGTGGGATAGAAATAAATTTTATTATTATTATTATTATTATTATTATATTGCATATTACATTGCAGACACATATTACACTATGCATATTACATATTAATACATTTTGCATGTTACATTGCAGACACATATTACACTACACATATTACATATTATTACATGCTCTTCTTCTTATAAGATGTGATTGCGCTGCAGAGGGGTGAGATAGAAATAATAATAATAATAATAATAATAATGCATATTACATTGCAGACATATATTACACTACGCACATTACGTATTAATACATATTGCATATTAAATTCCAGACACATATTACATTACACATATTACATATTATTACATATTGCATATTACATTATACATATTACATTGCAGACAGATATTACACATATACAGTAAAGAAATCAGAATTGTGGTGGATGGATGGATGAGTGGAAGGAAGGAAAGAAGGATATTACCTGTATCCATACATGCAAACTCATATTTTTCTCTGTCTGCCATCCATCCATCCTAAGTCCCAGGAAACATATAAACCTTTTCTTCCTTGCAAATAAACCTTTCCCTGTGTATGCCTTTTCTCTACTTGCTTCTGTCTTTCGATGGATCGAGGCCTCCTTCTCTTTGGACCTTTGGAGTCTAGTCATCCTAAAGGCGCTTACCTGGGAGCAAAGGTGAAGAACTCAGTAAGCCTACCTCTGAATAAAAATCCATAAGATTGCGCTATAGGGAACCTTATGTTTTGTTTTGTTTTATTTGATTTTCCCCCCAAAAAACCAATAGGATTAGCATACCCAGGGGTAGCCCAGTTGGCCATATAGCCAAGTGCAATAGTCCTCCGAAAGCCAAGGTTGAGAAGAGATTGTGATCAAATGTCATGGATTGACTTCTTCTTTTTTTTTGCGTGTTTTTAACTATATTATGGTTGGTTTTAAAATGCAAACCACCTTGAGTATCCGTTTGGGGGGGAATGGCGGGGTCTAAACAGATAAAAACGAGGCACAGAGGGTTTTTTTTGGGGGGGGGGGAACTTTGCAAATATATAAAAGTTCTGCTGGTCAACTTTTGGAGCTCGAGGAGATAGATGCGTGTGCGTGCATTCAGACGCACATGCCTTTTATATCTATCCCAGAACCTTTTCACATCTTATAAGAAGAAGAAGAAGAGCATGCGTTGCTTAATCCAAAGACCATTGCAAAGAAAATATCCAGATCTTCAAAGGATCACTCACGATCCATGGCTCAAAAAACTAAAATCCTCAGACCCAGTTACCTGTTTGTACTGAGAGCCAATGGCTTTGCAATAATAATAATAATAATAATAATAATACTCAGGTAAGGTCTGGACATTCACACAGACACACAACTTTCACGTGCAACTGACTTCACACTTTTCCACATCAGTCTAGGAAGGTGGGAATAAAATTCATTTCTTTGAGGGCCAGCCAAACTTTTGAATCTGAATTTTCCTCCACCATCGCCTCAATTAATCTTCTAGTTAAGAGATGTTGTTCGTTATATATATATATATATATATATATATACATATTGGAGAAGAGGGGGAGATTTGGTTTCCTCTCAATATGGAAGTTGAAAACTGGCACAGATCTGCGTTTTCAACCCCCCCCCCCAAAAAAAAGTCCTCACTTGGGGGCAACCTTAAGGTTTTGGCTTGCATTTTATCCCAGTGATGAGAAAGTGGATTTCAACAAGGGGTTGGAGGGGATTTTATTATTTCTTGAGAGCCCCAACTTGCCAAAAGTTGGAGCCCTCAAATCAGAGAAGTGTCCTTGCAGATTCCTAAATGTGCTTTTTTTGCTCCGTTATTCTGGAGCCGGAGTCGTTCCCGTTATTTTTCAACGAGGTTTATCCCCTTTAAATAGAGATCTTTCTGACCAGAGTTGGAAAGGGATTTTTGCTCCCCACCTCTAGCAAAAGGAACACGTTTATTCATTTGGGCGACAGTTGGAAAGTTTTATCTATACAGTACCTAAAAGCGTGTTTTTATCCCCCTTTGCTCCAGATGCAACTGGACAGAGACTTCTTGAAAAATGCAAAATAAAAGTGGATTTAAAAATAAAAGTGGATTTAAAAAAAACAGCCAAACACAAAACTCGAAATTCAAAGTTTTCAAAAATTCAAAAATAAATTCAAAGTTCTCCAAGAAAGGGGCAGTAAGTCCATCTCAGGACAGATATCGCCTATGGAGTTTTTCTTTTCTTTTCTTTTGGTATTGCAATTGAAAATGCAATAAAGTAAAGTTTTCACATGGCCAAGAAGTGGAGTGGCTTCTGCTTGCAATGAAATCCCTCTAGAACAGCAAAACTGATAACAGAAGTAATACCTAAGACAAAATGTAGGCCTGTGGCTTCAACACCTCTCTCTTTTTCTTCCCACTGTATCACTTTTTAAAATACCAGTTTTCCTGATGAAGAAGCCGGTGAAGCTTCGAAAGCTTGCAGCATATGTTTTGTGCCTGTTGGTTGGCTAATAAAAATATTATTTCAATTTTAAAAAAGAAACAAAGATGCTTCCTTGGAGAGGTCTGTTGGCCAACAGGAGTCCCAAGCTGCATCCGCACTGCAGAAATAATCCAGTTTGACACCACTTTAACGGCACTGACTCAATGCTATGCGATTCTGGGAAATGTAGTTTTGTGGATTTTAGGGTGGGTGGGTCAGCCAACAGGGCTACTCCTAATTTATTGTTCCCGAGAGTTGATATTTGTTTGCTTCACCAAGTTATTTCTCCTTCTATCTTTCTTTCTCTGTCATCTGTTCATCCCTCCATCTGCCTTGTCTTTCCTTTCCTTCTCTGTATCTGAAGTTAGCCTTTCCCTGCTTTTTTTTAAAAAAAAAAATTAAAACTTTCTATCCTTTTCTCACTTTTCTTTTTATTCTTTGAGTTTTGAGGTTGTTATTCTGCAATGTTTCTTATGCGCTAAGGACTCTAGAGAAATAAATTCTCCTTTCCCCCTCCAGCTAGTGATCTATCCAAAGCATTTAAGAAACTTATTTTACTCTCCTGATTTTTGTATTTCTCAAAGACTTCCTTCAAAGTGAACACGAACTTAGCATGCATATATATATATATATATATATATATATTCTATAACATTGGTTCCTGCTAAATATATCTATATCTATATCTATATATATATATATATATATTCTATAAAATTGGTTCCTGCTGAACCCGTCTTATAAAATCAGTCCACTTTCCCCAGAAATTCCTAACTACTTCCCTTTTATTTTCATTTTTCCTCCTATTTCTCTACTTTTGGATTCTTTCAGCTGTTGATCACCCCGAGGTCTATTCAGAAGTAAGACTCACTGAGCCTGCATCCACACTGCAAGCGTAATCCGCTTTGACACCACTTTAACTGCCATACCTCAATGCTACGGAAATCTGGGAAATGTAGTTAAAGTCAGCGAGGTGTAGTGGTTTGCGTGTTGGATTATGACTCTGGAAACCCAGGTTCGAATCCCGCCTCGGCCATGGAAACCCACTGAGTGACCTTGGACAAGTCACACTCTCTCAGCCTCAGAGGAAGGCAAAAGCAAGCCCTCTCCTGAACAAATCTTCCTAGGAAGTGATAGGTTCGCTTAGGGGCTCCAAAAGTCGGGAAAACGACTTGAAGGCACACAACAACGACAATGTTCCTTAAATAGTCAAATAGTTTTCCGGTCCGGAAAACTATCTGTAATTTCGAAAAATTTTAAACATCTGATGCCTTAAATTTTGATAAAAGTTTCGAGGGATGGGGAATAAACGAGGAATATATATATATATATATATATATATATTTAAGATCAAAGCCCCTCATAGAAATATAAACTCATGTTTCTTAGCCCTGCTCCAATTAGTGGAGGACATTGTGGAATTCCTCCTGGACAGAAGGCTGGAATGGAGGACAGGTCCGGGGAAAGGAGGACGTGCTGTGGCTGGATCGACGTCCTTTTGGAGAACCTAATTTCTCGGTTCTCTTCATGCAACCGACCCCTGATGTTTCGACTGCAGAATTGGTTTCCAAATGGTATTTCCTTTTTCTCATACAGACAGACACACAGACAACCTTCAGGCCTCCTAATCCCTTTTTCTTAGAATTGTGTCCCAAACATCTTATAATAATAATAATAATAATAATAATAATAATAATAAATTTTTATTTATAACCCGCCCCTCTGCGTGGCAATCGGGGCGGGGTACAGCAATATTAAAATAGAACAAAGTTAAAAACATTCCATCATCCCATAGTCCCACCCTCCCATCCCCTTAAAACAGAATTAAACAAATGACCAATTAAAATACAATATTAAAAACATAATGACAATAATTTACAAGTCAGGGACCCATCCCTAGGCTGAGAGTTATTCCGGGAAGGCCTGCCGGAAGAGATCCGTCTTTACTGCTTTCTTAAAAGCAGCAAGAGTGGTAATTAGACGGATCTCATCCGGCAGGCCATTCCATAATCTTCCTCAATCTCTCCCCTAAAACTAATTTTAATTTAATCCATAATAGCAGGTGGATGGATGACTGGATGGACGGATGGAGGGACAGACGATAGACTGATAATTCAGAGGGTGAAATGATCATTGGGCTAAGAGATGATAGTATAGTGGCTGAGATGAGGGAAAGGGAAAGAAAGAGTGTGAAAGAGAGAAGGAGAGGGGGAGGGGAGACAGTGGAAGGAAGGAAGGAAGGAAGGAAGGAAGGGAGGGAGGGAGGGAGGGAGAGAAAGAAAGAAAGAAAGAAAGAGGAAGGAAGGGAGGAAGGGAGGAAGGGAGGGAGGGAAAGAAAGAAAGAAAGAAAGAAAGAAAGAAAGAAAGAAAGAGGAAGGAAGGAAGGAAGGAAGAAAAGGAGGGAGAGAAAGAAAGAAAGAGGGAGGGAGGGGAAGGAAGGAAGGAAGGGATAAAGAGAGAGAGGAAGAGAGAGGAAGAAAGAAAAAGAGGGGTGGGTGGGAGGGAGAGAGACAGAAACCGAAGGAGAGAGGAAGAGAGGAGGAAAGAAAGAGAGAGAGAGAGAAGGAAGGAAGGAAGGGATAAAGAGAGAGAGGAAGAGAGAAGGAGGAAGGAAGGGAGAGAAAGAGGAAGAGAGATAGAAGGAGAGAGAGAGAGAAGAAAAGAAAGGGAGGGAGGGAGAAGGAGAGTAAGAGGAAGGAAGGAAGGAAGGGAAGAAGGAACAGAGGGAGAGAGAGAAAAAGAAAGAAAGAGAAAGACACAGAGGACGAGAAAGTCAGAGACACTGTCTGGTTAGATGGAGGGATGACAGAGAAGGCGATGTATCGATAGATGACTGGATGAATAGAAAGAGAGAGAGAGAGAGATCTATCAACTCTTCAACTTCAACGACCCCCCCCCTCCCCAAAATCTTTCTCCCTCCTCAGGCTTCCAGATGAGGAGGAGGAGGAGGAGGAGGAAACAGAGGCTGAGGAGTTTCTGATTTCTTCCCTTGAATTGATGTGATTCCTGTCCTCCTCCCTCCCTCCCTCCCCCCCCCGCGGGGCTCGTGGAGACGTCAATCCTCATTTGGGCAAGAGGGGGGGGGTGCCTTTAATTGTGGGCTATTTGCTAATTATCCGGTTCCTTTGGACGGCAGAGCGGTTGGGGAGGAGAAGAAAGGAAAGGAAAGGAAAGGAAAGGAAAGGAAAGGAAAGGAAAGGAAGGGAAGGGAAGGGAAGGGAAGGGAAGGGAAGGAAAGGAAAGGAAAGGAAAGGAAAGGAAAGGAAAGGGAAAGGAAGGGAAGGGAAGGGAAGGGAAGGGAAGGAAAGGAAAGGAAAGGAAAGGAAAGGAAAGGAAAGGAAAGGAAAGGAAAGGAAAGGAAGGGAAGGGAAAGGAAAGGAAAGGAAAGGAAAGGAAAGGAAAGGAAGGGAAAGGAAAGGAAGGGAAGGGAAGGGAAGGGAAGGAAAGGAAAGGAAAGGAAAGGAAAGGAAAGGAAAGGAAGGGAAGGGAAAGGAAAGGAAAGGAAAGGAAAGGAAAGGAAAGGAAAGGAAAGGAAAGGAAAGGAAAGGAAGGGAAGGGAAGGGAAGGGAAGGGAAGGAAAGGAAAGGAAAGGAAAGGAAAGGAAAGGAAAGGAAGGGAAGGGAAGGGAAAGGAAAGGAAGGGAAGGGAAGGGAAGGGAAGGAAAGGAAAGGAAAGGAAAGGAAAGGAAAGGAAAGGAAA
>JANUYF010000010.1:3990000-4062059 GCA_026167975.1 Phrynosoma blainvillii | reverse complement strand
GAAAGGAAAGGAAAGGAAAGGAAAGGAAGGGAAAGGAAGGGAAGGGAAAGGAAAGGAAAGGAAGGAAAGGAAAGGAAAGGAAGGGAAAGGAAAGGAAAGGAAAGGAAGGGAAAGGAAAGGAAAGGAAAGGAAAGGAAAGGAAAAGGAAGGAAAGGAAGGGGAAAGGAAGGAAAGAAAGGAAAGGAAGGGAAGGTGAAGGGAAGGAAGGGAAGGGAAGGGAAAGGAAAGGAAAGGAAAGGAAAGGAAAGGAAGGGAAGGGAAGGGAAGGGAAGGGAAGGGAAAGGAGAAAGGAAAGAAGGAAAAGGAAAGGAAAGGAAAGGAAAGGGGGGGGAGAGAAATCCAACACGTCTCCTTTTTTATTTCCTTTTTTTCATCCCCCCCTTTGGTGCTAATTACAAAAGATGTCATTCTAGCCCAAGGTATCTTTCTCGTGTGGGTGGGAAATGGAGAGAAAGAAAGAAGAAAGAAAAGGGGGATGGATGGATGGATGGATGGAGGAGAGCTTTTGAAATCTTCCTCTGAATCCCGGTTGCAATGGAAAACTTGAAGATGTTAAAATATTGATCAAGTGGGTGTTGTAGAGAGAGGATGAGGATTGGGAGGAAAACAAAGCCCCGCCAGGAGAAGGATGGCAAGAGGGAGCCAGACGCGTTGCAAAGGCTGCATCGCACTGCAGGAATAATCCACTTCGAGCCCGCTTTAACTGCCCTGGCTCAGTGGGATCCTGGGATCTCAGTGGGATCCTGGGATTTGTGGCTTGTTGGGGCACCAAAACAGTGGGACAGAGAAGGCTAAGCAGCCCTCCGAGCTACAAATCCCAGGACTTCATCGCCAGGGCAGTTAAAGGCGTGTCAAACTGCATCTGCAACTGCAGAAAGAATGCCGCTTGATACTTATTGCGGTCCAAAACATCCAGTTTGAGACCGCTTTAACTGCCCTGGCTCAAGGCTAGGAATTCTGGGAACTGTAGTTTCTGTGAGACATCTAGACTTCTCTGTCAGAGAGCTCGGGTGCCGCAATAAACTACAATTCCCTGGATCCCCTGCCACTGAGCCGGAGCAGTTAAAACGGTCTCAAACTGGATTATTTCTACAGGGTGTTTTGGACCTGCTTTAGCTGCCATGGCTCCATGCTGTGGAATTCTGGGATTTTGTAGTTTGTTGGGGCACCTGAGCTGTGTGGCAGAGACATGTAACTGGGTGGTGGGGATGTCTTCACTGCAGAAATAATGCAGTTTGATACCTCTTTAACTACATGGCTCAATGCTATGCAATGCTGGGAATGATAGTCCTGTGAGACGTTGAGCCTTCTGTGTCAGAGAGCTCTGGTGCCACAACAAACTACACTTCCCAGAATTCCATAGCACTGAGCCATGGCAGTTAAAGTGGTGTCAAACCGGATTGTTTATACAATGCGGATGCAGCCTAAGATGCGGGCGGAGGTGGTTCGAAAGTGGTATTTTAAAAAGACTAACCAGGAAAGTCTCAATATTATGTTAGCAATAATGCAAACATTTATTAAACTCATCAATTGCACGTGTTTAACTTCAGTAATGCAATCTGAAGATCCAATGGAATAAATTCAACTGGATAAACCATCTTGGAAATGATCGTACAGTAAAAATGCTGAAAAATATAATTTGAACATCCAGTGGAATAACGAAACTAGACAAGCCACCTAGAAAATAATCATACAGTAAAAATGTTGAAAAGGTATTTTCGATGTGCAATAATATGGGATATACAATAATGCAACAGAATATGCAATAATGCAATTTGAATGTCCAATGGAATAATGCAACTAGATAAACCATCTAGAAAATGATTATACAGTAAATATATATATATATGAAAAAGTATTTTCAATATGTTTACTGTATGATTATTTTCTAAATGGCTTAACCAGTGCATTATTCCACTGGATGTTCAAATTGCATTATTGTAATAAACACATGCAGTCGATGAGTTTAATACGTTATTGCATTACTGTTAAATAAATATTCACAAGGACCAGACTTTCCTGGTTAATCTTTTTTGGTCAATCAGTTTAGAGACCTTCTCTGTACTTTGCTATACTATATAGAGCAAAGGGTACTTTTTGTCTATATTTCCATTTCGGTCGAAAATAATCTCTGACACGCTAGCAAAGCGAGGGAGCCCTCCCAGAAAGAAAGGGAGCGAGGAGAAGGAAAGAAGGAGAAAGAGAGACAGAGTTTTTAAAACCAAAACAAAAACTTGGCAAGCCCAAACTAACTCTGATTTTATTCATAATAGCAATTGGATAGATGACTGGATGGAAGGATAGGCTATAGATTGATAATATGGAAAGTGGAAGGATAAAAATATGGCTAACAGATGATAGTAGTATAGAGGGTGAAATGAGGAGAAATGAGAAGGAAGGAAGGAAGGAAGAAGGAAGAAGGCAAAGAGGGAGAAAAAGCAAGAGACCTTTTGGCTAAATGAATGGAATGTACAGAAGGAGATGTATAGATAGATAGATAGATAGATAATTAGACAAATAGATAGATAGCCAGATAGATAGAGAGAAGTCAAAAACTGGCCAAAGAAACAGTTCTCTCTCTCTCTCTCATTATCTCTCTCTCTATCTCTCTATCTATACATCTCCTTCTGTATCATCCATCCTTCTAGCCAGTCTCTTGCTTTCTCTCCCTCTGTACCTTCCTTCCTTCCTTCCTTTCTTTCTCTCTCTCTTTCTTTCTCTCATTTCACCCTCTGTAATGTGATACATTATCTGTATAATTTCTTTTTCTATGCTATCAGCCTCTCCGCCCATCCAGTCACCTATCCACCTGCTATTATGAATTGATAGGTAGAAAAAGGAAGAACAAGGCAAGATACATGATACAGGGATGATAAACAGATAGGTAAATGGAGTCTCTAGCCCCAGTTAAAGCAATTGCAAACCCCTTCCACGGTAACCACGTGGAATTAATAGGGTTTTACAAACGTCCCATTGCATCAGGGTTTTCACACTCACTCTCACACACACATATGCATACACCTGCAGGCAAAATCGAAATAAGTATATGGATGTGTCTAGATATGAAGGGAAGAACCATCACGATTCTGCACTGAGAGGCTGGAGGAATATAATATGTTTCCTTCATTTGGTCTGTCTTGGGAGAAAGACCCTGCCTTGAACCTCCTTTTCCAGGGTCTTATTGCACCCCATAGACTCCATTCATTGGAATGGAGGGTGGCCATGGCTCCTAAGAGTCTTGCCTTACTCTTCTTTCTTTCGTTCAAATGTCAAGAAACATTTTTCCAAATACCTGGGTGCTGTTGCATTCCTTTTTCCTTTTGCTATTAACTTTGGGCCCAAACTCTATCAATGAATTATAGGGAAACCTTCCCTTTGTCTACTCAGAAGTAAGTCCCATTGGGTGTTACAAACTCTGCATAAGATGAATGCCGGCTCTTAAAAAATTGGGGAAATAACACTAACGTAAAGGACTTGCTCATTTTCCAAAGGTGCCTGTATCTTCTATTACTGTTATTATTATTAGTAGCCTGAATTCTGCTGCTAGCCCTGCCTAAAGCAAATCCATTTATCAATGGGATTTCCCTATGTGTTGACTTACCAGTCAACCATTCTCTAACTGGGTCTACTCTAGTTGGAGTCTAGTTGAACTTTAGTTTGCCCTAATCAACAGGATTTTCATCATCATCATCATCATCATCATCATCATTGCCATAAAGCTCTAGCTTTCACCCAGCCTTTTAAACGTGGGTGGCATCCCTCAGCAAACCGGTGAGCTTTTATGAAACATAATTTTGAGTTCAATTTAGTATTGAACCTGATGCAATTAAATATATATATTTAAAGAATGAGACGGTTCCTAAATAGGAGCAGATCCTTCTCTGTTCCACCTTTACCTCTCATCATGTAAGTAAATTTTTATGTCTTGTGGCCACATCAACCAAACCTCTAGAAAAGGTGGGGGTTTTATTTTAAGCTTAAGAACATTTTCGTACAAAAACAAGAGGGGGGGGGATATGGTTAAGCTATATGAGCATGCATACAAATCCCTTGCCTCCTTGAAAATTGCAAGAGAAAGAGAGGCGGAAGGGGGGGGATTGAAGTAATGCTGCAATAGTTGCATTTTTTAAAATAAAATTGCGAATGTTTAAATTGCCCCCTCCTCCTTGCTGCCTTTCCTTTAGCATTAAACTATCCGAGATGTTTTGTTTGTTTAAAAACAGTAAACCAAGGACCTCCACTTTGTTCAAGCCCCAGACAGTTCATGGACATCAAGGCTGGATGTTTGTTGAAAGAAACGAAGCTAGAAAAGCCATTCACCATCATCATTTATTGTATAGTTTTATTTGATTTTACAAAATGACTGGGTGGGAGGCAAATTACTCTACAATGGTCTGGATCTTTGGGAAGGAAACAAAGATCTTTTAGATGTGATCTTTCCTTCTGAAGACGCCAGCCTCCTTTGCTTCTCCTCCTTCCTCTTATCTTTGCAGGACACTAAATAGTGGTGTCTGTGTCTGTGTGTGTGTGTGTGTGTGTGTGTTTCTCCACCACCCTCCTTCTCTCCCTCCTTCTTTATTAGAAAAAAAGAGAGAGGGTCCCTAAATTCCTTTTGAGTGATAGGAAGTTACAAGAGAAGATCCGAGAGAGTCTCTTCTCTGTCATCTGGGGGATCATAGGGATGTCAGAGGGTCAGCCTAGGGAGGGAAGGGGGACCATCTTTGCATCAAAATCCCCCAGCCTTCTGGGTGATCCCTCTGATGATCTGAGCTGGAGTTGGACCTTGAGCCAAACCCTCCTAAGCCACCAGCCCTGTGATATCCACACAGAGATAACACACTTTGCCTGTGCATGTTGTGGGGCGTGGGATGGAAATGACTCCACCAAGGGCTTGTGGTTGTGAGCCTTTGGCTGGGATTATGGCTCCAGTTGAGATCACAGAAGGAAAAAGAATCTGTGGCTGGCAGGGTTAGGAGAGCACTGGATTAATTCTCTCTCTCTCTCTCTCTCTGTGTGTGTGTGGATGTAAGCAATATTTTTGTACTTATCTGCAGTGCATGTATGTGTGTGTGTGTAGATGCAGGCAATATGTCTGTATATATCTGCAGTGTGTGCACATGCTTGTGTAGATCTAAGCAACATATATGTATATATCTGCAGTGTATGTTTGTGTTTGTGTACATGCAGGCAATATTTCTGTCTATATCTGCAGTGTGTGTTTGCAGATGTAGGCAATGCTTTTGTATATATCTACAGTGTGTGTGTGAGTTAGTGAGTAAGTGTGTGTAGATGTAGGCAATATTTCTGTATATATCTGCAGTGTGTGTTTGCAGATGTAGGCAATATTTCTGTATATATCTGCAATATGTATGTCTGAGTGTTTGTAGATGTAGACAATACTTCTGTATATATCTGCAGTATGCGTTTGTGTTTCTGTAGATGTAGGCAATATACCTGTATTTATCTGGAGTGTGTGTGAATATAGGCAATATATCTGTATATATCTGCTGTGTAGATGTGTGAGTGTGTCTCCAGCTATCTGGAGGTACATAAAAACAAAGGTAGGGAGTGCAAGTGAAGAAGGCAAAAGCCAAAGGGTTATAAACTTCTGTTTATTAATCACTCCCCCGTATGTGTGTGTGTGTGTATATATATATATATATATATATAGTGATTAACTGCATTTTTTCTGGGAACTAGAACAAATTTGTTAGAAGTGTTGTTTGTTTTTGAAACACCAGCATAGGCTATGGATGCTTGCTGGCTCCCTGCAATATATCTCTCCATCCCTATTCCTAGTATGTAGGTACCTGTGTTTTGAACATCTCTTCTGCAGAAGTCTGTCTGTCCCTGTGTGAGTGCAATTCCCTGCTTTCTGACCTCTGCCAGCCAAAGATATATATATATTTTCCCCTTCATCTCTCTTTCTCTGTCAGGAATTTGGTGGCGGTGGTGTTAAAGGCAACTGTTATTTTAGATGATAAAATAGATGCACCCTCCAGATGATAAACCCCCGGGGGTTTATTAATGGGCATGAATCAGAAATCCCCAGGATGTCACAAAGGGAGGCATTAGAATTAATTTCATATCATAATTACCTGTGCTTTGCCCACACAGAGCAAGCCTGGACTATTTCTAATTATCTATTCTTTTTTCCTCTCTCTCCTTTCTGTCACGTTGCTATTTTATTTATTCTGCCTTTTAATCAGGGTCTGGCCAGAAGTCGAGGGGAGGGAAAATCTTCTCTCTGAGACCCCCAGGAGGGAGCTGCACTGGACTGATCCTGAATGTACAACAATGCACAGCCATCTCATATGGTCTGGGTGGGTTTCATGTTGTTTCTTTCCAAATAGAGACAACCAAACCAGGATCCTCTGTTGCTAACATATGAGAATCTCTCATCCACAGAAGAAGGATCTATCCCTGCCAGCCACCAAGGTTGATAGATTTTGTTTCTCATTAACCCTCTTTGCTGAAAAGAAAGACAAGGAAGGAGTCAATGGCTCTGTGTCCATAAGCTGTAGTATTTACACTAGACTTGTTGATGCAGCAGATTTCCATTTCTCCTAACCCCTACCTCTCCAAAAGTTCAACTTTCTCTTTTTATTCCCCTGATCATATCCCCCTCACCTGTTTCAGGATCAATTAAAATATTTCAACCACACTCCTCTATTCTTCTTTTTTTTTTCCTCCCCTTTTTATTCGCCTCTTCCCCCAAGAGAGGCCTTTTAAAAACACAACTGGGTGTCATCTCTCCAGAGCTGTCATCCTTCTTGAAAGTCCAAAGCTAAACTCTCAATTAAAACTCTAAAATGTTGTCTAGCTAAACCAGCCGTGCATCAAAGGAGGACATGATGCTCACGTGTTTATTATGTGACTGTGATAGTCTACTTTTGAGTCCACCCCTTTGTCTCCCTCTGTCTCCTCGGATCAACTTCTAGAATAACAAGATCCCCACTTGAAAGAAAATAAATACTTCATTTTATTTTGCAAAAGTGTCCCCATGGGACAGGAGGTTTGTCCTTCCCCCCTGAATTTCCTTCTCTCTTACATTTTATTTCTTTTTCTTTTTCTCTCCTCCCAATTAATTTGTGAATATAACCTACTTTTTTAAATATATATATATATATATATATATATATTAGATTTCTCAAAATTATCAGATTTTTCTAGGGAAAGATGCCTATCAAATTTGGTATTAAAAACAAACCACAATCCCCTCCTCACCTTTCTCCTTCAAGCATATCTATCTGTCTGTCTATCTACATTCAGACTTTTCAATATTATTAGATTTTTCTAGGGGAAAAGGCCTACAAAATTTGGTATTAAAAACAAATGAACACAAATTATTTCCTCACCCTTCTCCTTGAAGCCTTTCTATCTCTGTCTGCCTATCTGTCTGCCTATCTATCTATCTATCTATCTATTAACTCTCGGAATTCTCAGTATTATCAGATTATTATTTTTTACAGGGCTTATAAAATTTGATATTGAAAAGAAATAAAAATTACTTCCTCACCTTTCTCCTTGAAGCCTTTCTCTATCTATTTATCATCTATCATCTATCATCTATCAATCTGCACTCGGATTTTTCAATATTATCAGATTTTTCTAGGGGGAAAGGCATACAAAATGTGGTATTAAAAACAAATGAACACAAATTACTTCCTCACCCTTCTCCTTGAAGCCTTCCTATCTCTGTCTGTTTATCTATCTATCTATCTATCTATCATCTATCTATCATCTATTTATCTACACTCAGAATTCTCAATATTATCAGACTTTTCTAGGGGGCTTATAAAATTTGATATTGAATAGAAACAAAAATTACTTCCTTGCCCTTCTCCTTGAAGCCTTTCTCTATCTATCTATTTATCATCTATCACTTATCTATCTGCACTCAGATTTCTCAATATTATCAGATTTTCCTAAGGGAAGAGGCCTCTAAAATTTGGCGTTAAAAACAAACACCCAAAAATCCCTTCCTCACCCTTGCCCTTGAAGTTTGTCTGTTTCTCAGCCTGTCTATCTATCTATCTATCTATCTATCCATACACATACATATACGCATAAGACCTTTTTTTTAAAAAAGGCAATAGACCTCAGGGATTGCCATTAGATCGGATAGCAAAGCGTTATAGAGAGTGTTTTGCATAATTACATACCAAAGCCAGTATAGTCACCCTCACATTTTATGGGTCACAAGCCTTCGACAATTGACACATTATATTCCAAGAAGCCCTCCGTCCATTCAGCGAGAGAGAAAATGATTCTGCTTAATCTAGAACTCAAGGAGACTCATTCCACCATCACCACCAGCACTGCCACCCCCCATAATAAAGGACTTGGTGGGGCGGGGGGAAGGAAAACCCTAAAAGAGATTACTGGCCAACTGACACCATGTTTACATATAGTTATAAAGTTCAGAGGGACTGGGGAGGGCAGGGAGAGAAAAGACACAGCAGCTAAAACATGATTAAAATGCTCACAAGGCCTAATGGGTTCTCTCATCAAAAAGACATAGGGGGATTCACCCCTCCTTTGGTCTCCCCCCACTGCTCTTTCAGCCAACACCCCACTCATTCATTCCCTCCATCCCTTATTTTCCAGATCTGCCCCCCTTCTTCCTTCTCTCCCCCCCCCCCCCCAGTAGTTAGTAATTAAGATATTCCTCTTTAGCTAGACAGATCCTCTAGTAACTGAATCACATGCCTGGCCTTTCATGTCCAACTTTCCACAATTGTCACACTAGCTTTGTGTGTGACAGCCCAAGTCCTGCTCCCCTTGCAGACACACACACACACACGCACACACCTCTTTATACACTAGTGCAGAAACACACAATCGCTCCACTTTTTAAAAATTAAAAAAAATATACAAAAAGAAGGAGGGAATGGGAAAAGGAGGCTACCCTTTGAAGGAAAAGAATGAAACAGAGTTGGACAGGGATGTTCTTATTGTTGTATTGCTTCCAGTCCTTCCTGACTTGTGGCAACCCTATGGCCATGGGGTTTACGTGGCAAGATTTGTTCAGGGGAGGTTTGCCATTGCCTTCCCCTGAGGCCGAGAGAGTGTGACTTGCCTAAAGTGGGTTTCATGGCTGAGATGGGAATCGAACCCTGGTCTCCAGAGTCATAGTCCAACACTCAAACCACTAGTAGGCCATGTTGGCTCTGACCAGGAATGATAGAAGGATATTTCAATGACTCAGGTTGGCATTTAGGCTAGAGGATAAATAGAATAGGATAAGGCTGGAGTTGTTGGGATGCTCTCAAACAAACCTTTCCTCTCCTAGCCTATACTACACAATTGTCATGGATCCTGGGATTTCTAGTTCAGTAGAATTCTCTCCTGAAGAGCTGTATGTGTCATTGTTTATGTGTGTTGTGTGCCTTCAAGTCTCTAAGACAAGCCTATCATGGGGTTTTCTTGGTAAGATTTGTTCTGAGGAGGTTTGCCATTTCCATCTTCTGAGGCTGAGAGAGTGTGACTTGCCCAAGATCACTCAGTGGCCAAGCTGAGAATTGAACCCTAGTCTCAAGAGTCATAGTCCAACACTCAAACTGCTACACCATGCTGACTCTCAACCAAATGGCCTTTAAAGTCAAGGCTCTTGAGCAGAGAAATCTAAGTCCCTTGCCAAACTACAAATCCAGATACTTTAAGATGGTTCATCTCTTAGTACCGACATGGCCAGAAGGAAGAGGGGCCTGCCTGCATGGATATCCCTCCATACTATAACTGAGAACAACACCAACAACATCTTGACAAAATGCAGGCCTGCGACTAACATTGTCATTTTTTTTGTATGGTTTTTAACACCTCTGCCTGATGAAGAAGCCAGTAGAGCTTTGAAAGCTTGCAACAAGTATTTTGTGCATTTTGGTTGGCCCCATAAAGGTGTCACTGTTTTGTGGATTTGGGATGTTGTTGTACTTTGCAATGTGGCCAACAACATGGCTACAAATCCAGGGTTCCAGAAGATGGAGCCATGACAAAGTTCTGCCCTCATGTTGTAACTATGTAAAATGAGACTTAATAAACCGGGTCATTTTTATCAACGTCTATCAAACTCTTTTAGACACGTTAAATTTGGACAGTTTCACTCCCTGTTATCTCTATTGCAGGAGTAATAAGTATCGCCTTCCCACACTTGGGAGAGGGGTAAGGACTCCAACAAATCTGAAAATCTAGCCTTTCCATCAGTGACTTTTCATCAGATATACCTTGACAGGCAAGACATATGATGTCCCACTTCAGTTTTACACCTGACAGGTAAGCATGAACAGAAGGAGAGAATGAACTGAACAAATGTTTGGTGGTCTGTTTGTCTTTGCCCTCAAAACAACCCTGCGAGGAAGAGCCCAGCCCCTTCCCACTTCTCCAAAGAAACAGGTGGAGGTGAAAAATTAAGTAATTTCTTGGGCTAGAAAACCAAACCATAAGAAAGTGGGACTTTATTTAAAGGTCTCAACAAGGTAGAAAAGTATTACTTTAAAACAAAACAAAACACCTTTATATATTAATTTTACACTCAATAGTATCATACAAGTTATATAATAAGTCATTACCAAATATTTCCACCTTTAATATTTGTTTCAAACCCCTTCCCCATCTCATCCCTTCCTGGGATAGTTATAATAAATATTTTAGGGGTCCAGTAGCTACAATGTGGGATATCTTCTTAATAGTTCCTCTAACTTCATGCAATGTTATGGAATTCTGGGATTTGTGGTTTTGTGAGGTATTTGGACTTCCCTATCAGAGAGCTCTGGTGATCCATCAAACTATAAATCCCAGGTCTCCATAACACTGAGTCAGAGCAGTTAAAGTGGTGTCAAGCTGCATTATTTCTGCAGTGAAGACACACTCCCAGTTGCATGTATCAACTGCAGCTAACACAATGAGGCCTAAAATCTACTGCTACTCCCAACTTGAGTAGACCCATTGAATCCCAAAACTCACGTTTTTACTCACCATTCAACTATTAATGACTCCTCTCTAGTGGGAGGGGGGGACAGTGTCCTAGTGGTTTGAGCATTGGACTATGACTCTGAAAACCAGTGTTCAAATCCTGATTCCGTCATGTAAAACCCACTGGGGTTACCTAAGGTGAGTCACACTTTCTCAGCCTCAGCAGATAGCAATGGCAGAAAAAGAAATGATAGGTTCCCCTTAGGATGAAGGCGCAGCAGCAGCCGCAACAACAACTCTATTTGGAGCTAACCAACAGATTTAGGCCTAAATGTCTAGGGGTAGGCAACCTTTCCCCTTTAAGGGCCGAGGGACTTCAGCTCCCAGAAGCCTCAGCCATGTTGGCCAATAGTCCCATGTTGGCCAATAGCTCCTGGGATTCTGGGAGCTGAAGTCCCTCGGCCCTTAAAGGGGAAAGGTTGCCTACCCCTGCTAGGAAGGAATCATGCAGCTCTCCAGATGCTGTTGGATGGCAATTCCCATCAGCCCCATCCAGTAGGTTGCAACTCCCACACTAGAGCCTCAACCTTTGGCCATGGCATAAACCCCAGCAGTCATGGGCATCGGGTAGACATTTGGGGAGATAAGGTCCAAAAACATCTGGAGAATCACAGTTTTAAAGTACATGCTGGGGGTATGTATAGGGAGCAAAATTAAGTCATTATTTCTTCACTGCAGATGTAGCCTTGGGTTCAAATCCCTGCTCACTCATGGGGAATCCATTGGGTGACTTGGGCCAAGCTGCACTCTCTCAGCCTTAGAGGAAGGAAATGGAGACCACCACCTCCCAACACACACCCATTTCTTCTTACCAAGAAAACCCTAAGATAGGCTCCCCATGAAATGGAGTGGGCTTGAAGTCACAAAGCACCCGCCACTTGGAGGTTAGAGGACTCTGGTGACCTTGGGCAAGTCACACACTCTCAGCCTCGGGGAAAGGCAATGGCAAACCTCCTCTGAAGAAATCTTGCCAAGAAAATCCCATGATAAAGTACCCATAAGCTGGAAATGACTTGAAGGCACACAACACCAACAATTGAGTACATCTCATTGTAGAGGACCTCTGCTGGCCCTCCTTGTGGAGGGACGTGACAGTGTCACCCTACCAGACACGAATGGGGTGGTAACGAAGGAGGGGGCACAGCTTCGTTTCTTGTAACTATAGGGGATGGGCTCGTTTTCCTTTCATCCGGAGATCCGAAGTAATTACCTAGATGAAAGCCGACTCTCTCCAGCCCTTTCGGAGAATTCCTTGGGAATCAATAAAACAACTTTAATGTTCTTTATAATCTAATTATCTCCTAAAACAGTCTCCGTGGAGGCATCTGCTGTGAGGTTGGGAAGAAATGTCTCCGGCTCCAAGCGAGAGAAAAAGCGAGAGAAAGGCTGCATCCTCACTGCGGATATAATCCGGTTTGACGCCGCTTTAAGTGCCACCGCTCCATGCCATGGACTTCTGGTGCCACAAGAAAATGACAATCTCCAGATGCAGCCCTAAAATCTCCTCCTCCACGTGAGTAGCCGAAGAAGCATCTCACCAGCCCTTTCTCATTTATTTGATTCATTTAGTATTTATATGCCGCCTTTCTCCTAAATTGGACTCAAGGCGACTCACAATATATATATATATATATATATATATATATATTAAAAAGTGCAATTTTAAAAACACAAAACATCACATTACTACAACAAACTGGTTCTTTTTCTGGTATATATATATATATATATATAATTTTTTGCAATCCATTTTTTTCACTTCGATCTTTTTTAAAAAATTATTGTAACCCGCCTTGAATTCCATTGTGGGAGAAAGGCGGAATAGAAATCCTTGACATAATAAATAAATAAATAAATAACAATATAAAAAACTTTAAAAACATATAAAAACAGCCTAATAAGAAGCCTCCTTGGGTGCAGTTACATATTAAAACTCCTAACTTCGTCGGGTCTGTGGACTCAGCTGTACAAAGGAGTCTCCTTTCCTTTTTCTTCTAAGGACCAGGATTTCACTTCTGTCCCAGCTACAGGACAGGCAGAAATTCAGAAAGGTGTAGTTCTCCATCCTTTCTATGCAAGGAGAGGGAGGAACTTCATGCCCTGCCTAATAGAAAAGCCTGGCATGGGACCCCAAGAGAAAATAAATTAAAAATACCACTAGCTCCCTTTGCAACCATCATATCTTTAAAGGAAAAACTAAAGGAAAAGGAGCTAAATGAAAAGGTGATCTTAGTCTTGGCCAAAACATCTCAGTGACTTTCTTGGGGAATTCAGGAACTAGAGATCTAGTCTTGGCCAGAACATCTCAGTGACTTTCTTGGGGAATTCAGGAACTAGAGATCTAGTCTTGGACAAAACATCTCAGTGGCTTTCTTGGGGAATTCAGGAACTAGAGATCTAGTCTTGGACAAAACATCTCAGTGACTTTCTTGGGGAATTCAGGAACTAGAGATCTAGTCTTGGCCAAAACATCTCAGTGACTTTCTTGGGGAATTCAGGAACTAGAGATCTAGTCTTGGCCAAAACATCTCAGTGACTTTCTTGGGGAATTCAGGAACTAGAGATCTAGTCTTGGCCAAAACATCTCAGTGACTTTCTTGGGGAATTCAGGAACTAGAGATCTAGTCTTGGCCAGAACATCTCAGTGACTTTCTTGGGGAATTCAGGAACTAGAGATCTAGTCTTGGCCAGAACATCTCAGTGACTTTCTTGGGGAATTCAGGAACTAGAGATCTAGTCTTGGACAAAACATCTCAGTGGCTTTCTTAGGAATTGGAGATGTAGTCTTGGCCAAAACATCTCAGCAAGGGCGGGGGTGGGGTGGGGGGGTCTTCAGATGCTTCAAATTCAAAGGAAGGGTGGATGGAAAGTGGAGGTAACTCTGGAGAAAAGGGACACTTGTCTCCCCTCCTAGACCAGTCCCATCAAAGTGGTCTTAAGTCCAAGTGGGATCCTGTTCTTCTCCTGCCACTTCTCCTGGGGTGACTACTGATGGAGAATTACTGCTGGAGACCTTAGTCTTTTCATATATATTTTCATATTTCATATATATATATCCTTGATTCATAGGGTCATTTCAGACTCTTACATGATCAATAAGCTAATATGATATGGTTATAAAGATACCCCCATCCCTCCCCACAGACTTCTTCTTTACACTGCTTACTTTCCCTAAAATCAAACCAAAATCCATCAGGGATATCTTTATTGGCCAACCAAAATGCACGATATACTTGTTGCAAGCTTTTGAAACTCCATGGGCTTCTTCTTCTTCTTCAGGCAAGGTGTGTTACAAAGCAAACAGGAGAAAACCAATTGGAGATGTTAGTTAGATGCCTACATGTGGTTTCAGTCTTTAGTTCAGATGGTAGATGGTGGGGAGGATATCTTTTGCAAGCAGGGTCCTCCTCCTCCTTCTGGCCTTGTGGCTATAGGGAGATTTGCAAAGTCCAGGAAATTTAAAATCCATTTGCATCTCAATAGGGACTCCTCTTTTGCAAACCAAAATTTCCCTAAAACATTGTGACTTGAGATAAGTCCAAGTACAGGTCCAGCCCCAACAAGAATCCACCCTACATGGGTTGGAGGTTCAACCCTGAGTTGGAGGGGACCTTAGGGGCCTCCAAAAACAGCCTCTGGTAGTATGTAAAGAGATCTTGTAGCACCTTTGAGAGTAACTGAAAGAAGTTGGAAGCATGAGCTTTCATAGATTTCAGTCTACTTTCTTAGATGCAGTAATACTAGGAAGCAGTAGGAAGCAGACTGAAGTCTACCAAATCTCATGCTACCAGCTGTCTCAAAGGTGCTACAAGATCTCCTTACACACTAATTTTACAGACTAACACGGCTATATCTTTGAATTCCAGACTTTGGTAGGTTTGCCCATTTTGAGCATCCTGTTCCCTCCGATGAGTTGGCAAGTGGATTGGCTCTGGTTTCTGATCTGGTTTCTGATCCTGATCTCTTCTCTGTCTGTCTCCCTGTGTCCTGAGTCTAAATAACAATGTAGTCAATGATTTAGTAGTCATTATAAATGTGTGTATGTGTGTGTGTGTGTAGACATATATATGTGTGTGAGAGAGTGATATAGATCTAGATGTAGATATGCATGTAGGTACAAGGTATATACATACATATATATATATACACACACACACACATACACATACACATATACATATACATATACATATACATATACATACAATACACATACACATACACATATGCATATATGGAGCCAGCGTGGTTTAGTGGTTTGAGCATTGGACTAGGACTCTGGAGACCAGGTTTTGGATCCCGGCTCAGCCATGGAAACTCACTGGGCGACCTTGGGCAAGTCACACTCTCTCAGCCTCAGGGGATGGCAATAGCAAACCCCCACTGAAGAAACTGGCCAAGAAAACTCCATTATAGGTCGCCTTAGGGTCGTCAAAAGTCAAAAACGTCTTGAAAGCACCCAACAACATATATATATAATAAGTTATGTGTCTGTGATGGACAGATGAAGCTCCGAAAACCTGAATCGTTTTGCATCTTTCAAGGGAGGTCACTCAACTGTCCTCGCATACATACATATATATATATATATATATATATATATATATATATGATTAACATCTTGGCGGCTTTCTCAGTCCATCACAGACACACAACCTGTTCTAGATTATCCAACATTTCAAAACTGGAGTGTCGAGGGTTGGGGGAGGCTAGGAGGGAGCTATCACTCATCTCCTGAAAAGAGTGACACCTCCCTGGCCTCCTTCCCTCCCTGCCTCTTTCCTCTTGGAGCTTTTTCAAAGCCTTTGGGTCCCTCTGCCACTCAGAGGACTGTCTTCTAATGGGGTCTGACAGCTTTTTCAAACAAGTCGAAGAATTGGGGGAAGGAGGGGGGGAGGATGCGGAGGAGAAGAAGAAGAAAGGAGGAGGAGGAGGCATCGATCGCCTTCTTCTTCTTCTTCTTCTTCGGGAAACTTTTTCCCCCCCAATCGTCCCTTTCTGGAGGGGCAGAAAGAAAACTTCCCATGTAAATAAGATCTCCGGAACAAATCCGGGACAATGGGCAAAGGAAAGGTGGGGAGAAGCCCTCCCCTCCCTAGAAATGAGGAAGGATTCCTCCTTGCATGAGGAAACTGGAGATCTAGTGATTTTCTTGGGGGGTTCAGGAAGTGGAGATCTAGTCTTGGCCAAAACAGTTCAGTGATTTTCTTGGGGAGTTCAGGAATTAGAGATCTAGTCTTGGCCAAAACAATTCAGTGATTTTCGTGGAGAGTTCAGGAATTAGAGATCTAGTCTTGGCCAAAACAGTTCAGTGATTTTCGTGGAGAGTTCAGGAATTAGAGATCTAGTCTTGGCCAAAGCAGTTCAGTGATTTTCGTGGAGAGTTCAGGAATTAGAGATCTAGTCTTGGCTAAAACAGTTCAGTGATTTTCTTGGGGAGTTCAGGAATTAGAGATCTAGTCTTGGCCAAAACAATTCAGTGATTTTCGTGGAGAGTTCAGGAATTAGAGATCTAGTCTTGGCCAAAACAGTTCAGTGATTTTCTTGGGGAGTTCAGGAATTAGAGATCTAGTCTTGGCCAAAACAGTTCAGTGATTTTCGTGGAGAGTTCAGGAATTAGAGATCTAGTCTTGACCAAAACAGTTCAGTGATTTTCTTGGGGAGTTCAGGAATTAGAGATCTAGTCTTGGGTAAAGCAGCTCAATGATTTTCTCGAGAAATTCAGGAACAGGTGATCTAGTCTTGGCCAAAACATCTGTGATTTTCTTGGGGAATCCAGGAGCAAAGAATAGAAAAACAGCAATATCTATCCGGAGCTGGTCTTCTATCACTGCCTTCCTCTGAGGCTGAGAGTATGTGACTTGCCCAAGGTCACCCAGTGGACTTCCATGGCTCAGCTGGGATGTGAACCTTGGCTTCCTAGAGTCTTAGTCCAGCACTCAGACCATTGCACTTAGCTGGCTCCCATCTACCCTTTTCATGGTGGGAAAGGTCAGATGTCCTGAGAAATCTTTTGGAGGCCTGGCTCCCAACATCCCTCCTTGAGGGGCCCCTTGCTTTGGTTATTCCTACTATTGGTCTTACTGCCCCTAGACTTGAAAGTCTTGCAGAACCACCTTCTCTAAAAGTAGTTGACTGACTCATCCCTAGTTGGTTGCTGCCACATCTCTGTGATGGTGGTGGTTTATTCCATAAATAAATTGTGCCTGGTGCAAGGAAGTCCTCTTATTACTGGGCAGAATCTCCTGACCCCCCAATTCTTGTTTGTCTTCTTCTTTTTCAGATTTGGTGGAGCCAGAGATAAGAGGTTCAGAGCACCCCAACAATTTGATGGTAGGGACCAAGCTGGCATCTTCCACCTCCACCCACTTCAGGTTCCCCTGCTCCACATTATAACTATAATTACAATTCGCCATAACGAAGTTAGGGAGAAGGATGTTGGATTAAACTGTTTATTAAATTATAGATATAGATATACAGTGGCCCCTTCACATTCTCTGGGGTTAGGGATGAAGGAATGTGGAGAAACCACAAATTAAAAAACAACAACACTATTCTTTTAACCTAAAAGAACACCTCTCTAGGAATCTCTAGGTCTTCCAATGCAACTGTATGGTCAACATCTGGCAGGAGTTGGAGGACCTACAAATGTCTAGAGAATTGTTTTCTCTGGGTACTTCTAAGTTCCTCAGCAGAACTCTATGGTCAACCTCTCGCAGAGTTGTGCTGGAGGACCTAGAGATTCCTAGAGAGGACATATTAATCAAAACTGCTAATAATCAAATCCACAAAAGTCAAAGCTGCAACTGTGGAGGGCCAACTGTAGATATAGATATAGATATAGATTAAGCTACTAGCTTTCAAGAGTATTCAACAGAGTTTCAGACTTGAATAGGCAATTAAAAGCCATTAACTTTACAAAAGACCTGCTTTGGTTTCTTGATACGGATCATTGCACCAATTTGCATTTGGGGATTCCCTATGGGAACTTAGCCATAGGAAAAGTCATCATAAAACCTTTTCTGGTGCTCTTAAGTTACCTTGGACAGGATGAATCACTGTCTTTTTCTTTACAGGTGCAGCTACACTACAGTTTGACGCCATTTTAACTGCCATGGCTCCATCCTACAGAATTTTTGGGTGTGTAGTTTCATGAGGCAGCCACCACCCTTTGGCGGAGAAGGCTCAAGACCTTGTAAAACTACAAATTCCAGGATTTTATAGGATGGTGCTGCAGCACTTAAAGTGGTGTCAAACTGCGCCATTCTGACAGTGTAGACGCAGTCCTAGTTTTCCCTTGACACTTAATACTGGGTGCTGGATTCTCCCAACCATCCAAAGCCATCAGGGTGTCTTTTCAATAGGGCTCCATCCGAATCTCTTTTTAATGGGAATGTTTGGGTTTCACACTAATTTAAGAGTTGTCACATTGGATCCAACATTAGAGCTTCCCAAAATGAACATAGTTTGGGAAGACTCCATCCATTCGCCCATCAGAGATTTCTCTAAGGCCTGTCTGGGAGTTTGTTCAACTAGTAAATTAATCAATTCAAGATTGCCCTGATTAATGGGCCATTAAAAATGTTTTAAACGTCAGTTTAAAAGCCTGAGGTTCTCATCTTTCTTGGAGCTGTTTTGCTTATAGTGTGTTAACATTTAAGAATGGAAATAGGAAGACAAATGCAACAGAGACTGAACCCTCCAATGCAAAAGTTTGCAGGTTATAGCAAAGAGTCCAAGGTCCCAAACACACTGCAGAAATAATCCAGTTTGAGACCACTTTAACTGCCCTGGCTCAGTGCTAAGGAATCCTGGGAACTGTAGTTTATTGTAGCACCAGAGCTCTCTGACAGAAAAGGCTCAATGTCTTACACAACTACAGTTCCCATGATTCCCTAGTAGTGAGCCAGGGCAGTGAAAGCGGTCTCATAAAGGATCTTTTTCAGTGGCACTTCCTTTTAGTTTTCAGAAGGGATCAAACGGGAGCTGGTATCCGCACTGCAGAAATAACCTGGTTAGACACTGCTTTAACTGCCATGGCTCAAGGCTATGGAATTCTGGGAATTGTAGTTTCCACTCTGCTGCCACAACAAACTTCAGTTCCCAGAATTCCATAGCCTTGAGCCATGGCACTTTAAAGAGGGGTCAAACCGGATTAATTCTGCAGTATGGGTGCAGCCTCCTTCATTGCAACCTAAAGGTAAAGGTTTTTAAAGTTAGGCGACTCAGGTCCAATCTAAACTGCGGAAATAATCCAGTTTGAGACCGCTTTTAACTGCCCTGGCTCAGTGCTAGGGAATCCTGGGAATTGTAGTTTATTGTGGCACCAGAGCTCTCTGACAGAGAAGGCTCAATGTCTCACAAAACTGCAGTTCCCAGAATTCCCTAGCATTGAACCAGAGCAGTTAAAGCGCTCTCAAACTGGATGATATCTGTAGTCTGTTTTGAACCTTAATCTGGAGAGATGGAGAAAAAAAGGCTGTGTATCTGTCTCTGCAAACCATAATAAATGATAAGAATAAGGTGGAGTGGGGTAGTTGGCATGGAAGAAAGGAACCAGTCCCATGGGTTTTGTTTTATTTCTTATTTTCTCCTCCTTGGCCCCATAAATCCTGCCCCCCAAAAAGGCTGTGAAATCAGCCCTTTAAAAGTTCTCCTTTGACCCTGCCTGCAGAAGGCCTTCTAGATTTGGACCTTGCTGAGAAAACGTGAAAAGGATCTGTTATTTATTTATTTATATGCACGTGTGTATGTATTTTATTTCCCAGAATTCCCTGTTCCTCCAATGGGCCCCGATCCTTCTGCAGAGGAATGTAAGAGAGACTCCTTCTCCGAGAAGCCCAGACCTCTGGACCTTGAGAAAAGCAGCTTTACCTTCAGAAAGGAGCAATTGCACCAAATGCAACCTTTCCTGGACCATCTCTGGGTGACAAAGAGTGTGTCTTCTATAGACTCCAGATTTTTTTTTAAACTGTATTTTAACAGATAAAGCTTCTGGTCAAAGGCTGGTTCGAAGCACAAATACATTATCGAATCCCCAAATATACATACTAACATTCATACATATGCACACACATTTCCCAAAGGTGTGGTGTCCATCACAGCTAAACAGTTCCGAAACTTGTTTTATTTTATTTTATTTTATTTTATTTTCTATCTTATTTGATTTTCCTCCAAGAGATTTCAGATTATATTCCTCAAGTTGTTCTGATCCTAAGGCAGAAAAATCAAGTTTCTTTTAAACAGGATTTAAGGGATTGTTCATGTAAGAAGTGAAAAAAGGCCCCAATATTGTTGTTTAAATCAATTTTGGGGCTGTTCCTGGTAGCAGTGGAGGTAATGTATGTGCCTGTAAATGGAATTATTATTATTATTATTATTATTATTATTATTATTGACTAATTCTGAATGACTGCTCCTTTTGGAGACCCTGTAAAATGCTTAATTTCTAAACATTTCTCTAAGGGTAAGTCATTTCTTATACTGCAAAACTTGCTTGAACTTTTTGTTATCTTTGCTCTCATTCCTCTCTAACTCTTTGGCTGCTCTTTTTATTGGAAAGAGAAATGTGAAGAGTGTTTAAAGGAGAGAGATGCATCTCCGTACATACTACCAGCCTCCCTGTGTTTTAAAAGGGGGAAAAAATATTGCACATTTATTTATTTTTTTCCTCGAAAGAAAGTTCCTGGGTGTCAAAAAAAGGGGTTGTAAATCCCAGGAAAATGTCCCAGGAAAATTGCAGTTTAAAGGGTCATACAATAAAGGAAGACAAGAACTCAGTCTCTGAATCCCTGAAGAAGAACTTTTCTAAGTAAGCTGCCGGTCTGGTTTAAGACTCCGCAATAAAAATGAAATGAAATTTAAAAAAAAAAAATTAAATATATCTTTTCTTCACTCTTAATTAGATGGTTCTTGGTGACTGAATGCAGGGACTTGGAGCTGAGAATAAGTTTCCAGAAAGCCTGGTTTCCAGAAAGTCTTTTTTTGCAGCTGCAACTTGATCTGCAGCTGAGATAAAAAGAAGGTTATAGGACCGAGAAAGAAACCGGTTCTTTTTCAGCATATATACTCTGGAGTAGAAAAAGGTCTCTTGTAAACCCCCTACTCTCTCTCTCTCTCTCTATCTATGAGAGCTTGCTTGCTTGCTGAATTATAACACATATTCGGCTTATTGCATGTATATAAGTGTGTGCATTTGCAATAATCCGAATACATGTTATGAGATTTACTTACACACACACATATCTCATAATACGTATCAGGGTTATTGCAAATAAACGCACACGGATATGTGTGTGTGTGTGTGTATGCATGTATGTATGCAAATTTGTATATGTATATTTAATGTATACACACACACATATGCATGTAATAAGTCGGATACATGGTTATGATTAAGCAAGCAAGCGCAAATTAGAAAGAAAGAAAGATACTCTCTCTCTCTCTCTCTCTCTCTCTCTCTCTCTCACACACACACACACACACACACACATATATATATCTCGGCTTAATCATAGTTCGGCTTGTTGAGATACATTCTGGGATCCGGCCGTGGAGATGAGAGAACCAGAACATTTCTTCCCAGAACATCTCCGGTTTCAGACCCGAAACCATCTGGATTCCTAGCAATCGGTTTCCTAGGGAAATGTGCCTTTTGTATCTACAACATAGATTTGGGGGGGGAGGAAATGGTTCCCTACTTCACAAGGCGGAAGGAAGGGAAAGGAAGGAGGAAGAGAGAGAGAGAAGAGGAAAGAGGAAAGAAAGAAGGGAAGAGAAAGGAAAGGAAAGGAAAGGAAGAAGGGAGGGAGGGGAAGAGGGAAGGGAAAGGAAAAGAAAGGAAAGGAAAGGAAAGAAGGGAGGAAGGGAAGGAAAGAGAAGAAGGGAGGGAAAGGAAGACGGAAGGGAAAGGAAAGGAAGAAGAGAGGAAGGAAAGAAAGAAAGAAAGCAGATGGAGGGAGGAAAGGGAAAGGAAGAAGGAAGGGAAGAAGGGAAGAAGGAAAGGAAAGGAAAGGAAAGGAAGAAGGGAGGGAGGGAGGGAAGAGAAGAGAAGAGGGAAAGGAAAGGAAAGGAAGAGGGCAGGAAGACATATTCTTAAAATTATCTGTAGCTATTTCATTTGGAAAACGTGAAAAGAGCCCTGGACGTTGATTATTTTTTTTTTCCGGGCTGGAAGAAACTGCAAGGAAGCCTGGAGGCTTTTTTTTTGGGGGGGGGGGGGAGAGAAGGGGTTCGTCCGAGAGCGGAGCCCAGGCCGCCTTTGGGCCGCCTCTGTCCGTCTGTCTGCCGGAGCCTGCCTTCTTGGCGAGGGTCCCTTTTCCTCCGGGAAAGACTCCGAGGAGAAACCAAGGAGAGGAGAAGGAAAACGGGACCGGCTTCCATAGAGGCCTTGGAACCATAAAAAAGACGCTTTGGCCAAAGTTGGTGTCCCCCCCCCAACACACACACACACACACACACACACACCTTTCCTTTTGTGCTGCAGCTGAAACCAACCGCAATAGTCACAACGCACCAGCAAAAAAGCAGGAAAGAAATGGGAGATTATATATATATATATATATATATATATATATATATATAGACCACGACACACCTTGTTAAACTCTATTTCAAAAATCTCTTTTAATATCAAAGGAAGGGTTCCATTAGGTCTTTCTATACACAGAGGAGACAACGCTAAACCGGGGTTAATGGGGAATCATCCTGGTTTTATTTTTGTCTCCCATTTCTTAATAAGAAAAGTCCTGGAGGCCAATCTGGGATGCCAAGAGGAGGAGAAATAAATGGAATATTCTCCCCTTCTCCACAAAACCCCATGCCAAATCTTTTTTTTTTTAAGAGGAAAGAAGGGGGGGGGAGAGAAAAAGAGAATTAAAGTTGCTAAAAGTGGCCACTTTGGAAAGCGCTTTCCCTAGACCTCGCCTTTTCTTTGAATGCGCTTTGGAGGGTTTTGCGAAACAGAGATGCAAACTGCGTCCCAAAGGCAGGGAGAATTTAAAATAAAATAAAATAAAATCAGAATAGAAATCAAAGACTGTTTTATTGGGCTCGGTGGGTGAATCTGAGAATCGCCTCTTATCTGAAGAAGGCAAAAAGGAGAGAAAGAGAAAACATCTATATTTCAATTATTTTCCATTTTTTTAAAAATACGTAGTTGGTCTTCAATACTTTTTTTTTCGTCTTTTGTGTGTGTGTCGGGGAAGGGTTTGGGGAAAAATTGGGGGAGAGACAAGGCAAAAATGGGACAAGAAGAGGGTTTTTATTTTGGCTTTTATTGGGGGGGGGGAAGTGCGAGGAGCAGAGGAGCTTCTTTTCAATTCGGTCCTGTCTGAAACGGTGTGACTCGTGTCTATTTTCTAGCCAACTTTCCCAAAGAAGAAAGAAACAACAAAGTTTTGGGAACTCTGGATTTTTATTCCTATTTTAATGTCTTGCTTGCTTGCTTTCACTGGTGACAGCCGATCTCAAAACCGGTCATGAGGACCTCCTTGTGCTTCCAAGTCGCCCTCTGGATTTATCTCTTCAACCCCTTATTCCCCCCCCCCAAAAAAAAAGAAATACCCAAACCCATCAAAATAAACTCTGAGCAGGGTGACCATTGTCTTCACCTCAAGGGAGGACAAGGCACCGCAAAATGCAAGGGGAACATGACCAACTCAAAGCTCAAAACACTCCTATCAATAGAAATCCAGGCTTCTTCTGAACTCTGCTCCAAAGGGAGGACATTTGAAATTTCTCCTGGACCGAAGGTGGGAATGGAGGACAGGACCTGGAAAAGGAGGACGCGTCGGGTCACCCTTGAGCCTGGCTTTTTTAAAGCTTTTTTCGCTTTTTTGTTGTTTTGTTTTGTTTTGCAATGGCTAGAAAATAATAATAATAAAAGAAGTTGCTTCCAGCAAAGCTAGAGATAGTTGGCTGCTTCTTTGCATGAACCTTTCATTTTCCTTCCCTCTTCTCCTCCTTACCTCCCTCCCTCCCTTTCCTTTCCTTCCCCTCTTTTTCTTTTCCTTTCCTTTCTTTTCCCTTCCCTCTTCCCCTCCTTCCCTTCCTCCCCTTCATTTCCTTCTTCTCTTCTTCCTTTCCTTTCCTTTCCTTTCCTTCCCTCTTTCCATCCCTCCCTTCCTCCCTTTCCTTTCCTTCCTTCCTCCCTTCTTCCTTTCCTTTCCTTTCCTTTCCTTTCCCTCTTCTCTTCTCTTCCCTCCCTCCCTCCCTCCCTCCCTCCCTCCCTTCTTCCTTTCCTTTCCTTTCCTTTCCTTTCCCTCTTCTCTTCTCTTCTCTTCCCTCCCTCCCTTCTTCCTTTCCTTTCCTTTCCTGTCCTTTCCTTTCCTTTCGTCTTTCCTTTCCTTTCCTTTCCCTCTTCTCTTCTCTTCCCTCCCTTCTTCCTTTCCTTTCCTTTCCTTTCCTTTCCCTCTTCTCTTCTGTTCTCTTCTCTTCCCTCCCTCCCTCTCTTCTTCCTTTCCTTTCCTTTTTTTACTCTGTCTTGTCTTTTTTCCCGCAAAAGCTTCCCAGTGGAATGAATGGCATTCATTGGGAGCCTTCTTCCTCCGAGAATCCGAGCGGCGCTAAGCAGCGCTTCTTCGCCCGAACCTCTCACCTTGGAGCGCCACCTTGCTGCGGAAAGCGGAACTGCAAACCGCAAAGGACCCAATGTGTGCGTCTCTCTCTATCTTTCTCTCTCTGTGTGTCTGTGTGCTATTGAAACACCGCACTGACTTTCCAGCCCCCTTTTTCTCCTCCTTTTCTTCACAATCAAAGAGAGCTAATAGCCTCGGACACTCCAAAGTGGATTCCCCCCCCCCCTTTTTTTTTTTCTTCTTTTTTTGCTAGGAGTTGGTGGAGAGATATTGTCTCTTGCCTGGCTATAGATCTCCTTGTAGGACCAGAAACTGTGTGTGAAGATGGAGGAAAAGAGTGTGTGTGGATGGGTGGGGTGTCTGGACGTCTGTGCCTTTGTGTGTGCAATTTGGGGAAGGTTGGAAACACGACCCCGATCTGGGTATAAGGTTTCTCCAAGGCGGCCAAGTTGGAAACCCAAGCCGCAAGGGTTTGCATTTGGGGAAGTGAGAGTCGTGTTTCCACCTCTGCAGCCTCAGTGGGTGCATCAGAGGCAGACAAGAGAAACAGGATCTATATATACAAGGATGCTATACCTATATTCTGTGTGCATTCCGCATTTATTTATTTACATTCTCAAAAGTTTAGCAGGAAGCAAAAGTGATGCCTGGGAGTCCAAAGGCAAAGAGGAGAGACAAGGCGTCCCATGAAGTCAAGGCAAAAAA
This sequence comes from Phrynosoma blainvillii, assembly GCA_026167975.1. Lineage (NCBI taxonomy): Eukaryota > Metazoa > Chordata > Lepidosauria > Squamata > Phrynosomatidae > Phrynosoma > Phrynosoma blainvillii. Next base: position 4,036,803 of record JANUYF010000010.1, on the reverse strand, counting down.
TAAAATCAAAGCAAGCTTGGGATTCAGGCACCCAAATGGGAAGCTGGCACAAAATATGTCGGTTTTTACTCTGGTGGCCATTTCAGAGAGAGAGAGAGAGAGAGAAAATAAAAAATAAAAACACCTTTCACTGACCAAATCCAGTCCAAATGTCTAAACCAAGCATCTCTAGAAAATGTGATGTGCGAAGAAGAAGAAAAAGATTATCTTTCTTAGGAGCAAAGAAAGAAAAGCTGCACGAAATACAGTAGTCATGTTTTTAAAAAAGAAACTCAGTGCTGATAGATAGATAGATAGATAGATAGATAGATAGATAGATAGATATTCTGTTGTTATGTATCTCTGGTTTATGGGGGAGAGAAAGAAAGAAATATCTTGGGTGAGGTGCTACAGAAGCGAGGAGGGGGAATGATGAAAGAAGTGCCTCTATCAAAGGCAGGAATTGTGTGTTTGTGTGTGTTTGTGTCATATAGGGACATGTTCAAAGGCGTTTGTGCTTTATCACAGACCTTTTTTGCCGTCAAAGGGGGATTTTTGCCTCTCTTGGGATGCTGTTATTGGAGACACAAATTGGGGATGGAGCCCACTGATAAGCAAATGGGGGCCATTCAAGTGCCTTTTCATCCCCCCCCCTTGGCTGAAATGAATGGGAAACTTAGGTCTCCCCATAAATACAAAACTGGGATTGGGGCTCTGGGGGATGTTCATCATGAATCCAAATACTGTATAGTTCTAGATTGCAATCGTAGAAGGTTTCTGGTTATTATTATTATTATTATTATTATTATTTGTATCCCACCCTTTCCCTAAAACTGGGACTCAGAGCAGCTTACAAGATTAAAAACAGTACAATTAAAACCAAAGAAAAGTGTTACTCCCAGACTGCAATCCTGGACCCCTTTCTCTGGGAATAATCCCCATTGAAATCAATGGGGCTACCTTCTGAGATTTTAGGAGAGAGTATTGTCAGGGAAAAGGAACAGAGTTGAAATTTAGGAGTAAGTCGGGAACTGAAGGCTCACAACAACAACAACAACAAATCGTCTGAGAAGAGGCAGATGCTCAGGCAGGCTACCTTGCTAACTTTTCTTTTTTCCTCCCCCCAAGTCATAGATTTCCAATATCTAGGGACCAGCTTCAAGAGGCAAGGGTGCATCTATTTTGTACAAGGGCCAATAATCAGAGCTCCTCATTCATTTTAAAGGATTTATATATGTATATTAATGCACACACACACACACACATGCATTGAAAATTAATAATGGGTGGGCATTGTGGAAAAGTTTCCCCCTCCAAAATAAAACACAGTATGTGTATGTATATATATATGGATATAGATAAATGTGTGTGTGTCTATATATGTGTGTGTGTGTGTGTGTGTGTACGTGTGTGTATATGTATGTATATGCATTTATGTGTGTGTATCTCTATATATAGATATAGATATAGATATATAAAAATGTATGTCCCCAATTTCTTTGCTTTCTTTTAAAGGCATCCCAAAAATCATAAGGGGGAAATGAAGTCTTCCTTGCATCGCTGATATACAGTGTGTATATATATATATATATATATATATATATATATATATACACACACAATATATATATATATATACACATACACTATATATATATATATATATAGAGAGAGAGAGAGAGAGAGAGAGAGAGAGAGAGAGAGTGCAGTGATGCAAAGAATATATATATATATATATATATATGTTGTAGATCAGTGATACAAAGAAGGCTTCATTCCCCCCTTATGATTTTTGGGATGCCTTTAAAAGAAAGCAAAGAAATTGGAGGTATATATTTATATAGGGAGATGTATAGATATATAGATACATATACAGAGAGAGAGAGTTTTATTTTGGAGGGGGGAATTTCCCCACAATGCCCAGCCATTATTAATCCGTCGGGAGGGTTTTCTAGGGAAAGAGAGGGAGACCAAGGGAGAAAATGTCTGCCAAAAGCCTCTCTCTCTCTCTCTCCCCTCCCCAGAACAATAGACCCAAAGAGCTGCGACAGGTGGGCCTCCCTGATAACCGAGCCTGACTTCTGTCTTGCAATTTTGAATATTAGAAGGGAGATAACACCTCGAGTCCACCTTTCTTAATAACAAACAAAGGATTCAAAAGGCAGGCTCGCCTTGAAGAGCGAGGCTTTGATCACGTCCACAGGAAGAAAAAAAAAGGGGGGGGAGTGCTTCTGTATTAATTATATATATATATATATATATATATATATATATATGAATAAAGCAAAGAAATTATTAGGGGAGTGGAGTGCAGGGAAGGAGAGAGAGAACCCCAAAAGGAAGTTGGATATTTTCCCCAAATGTCTCTCACATATATATATATATATATATGTGAGATATTGGGGAAAGTGGGATGAAGAGAAGGAGAGGGAGAAAGAGAACCTCAAATGGAAGTTGGATATTCTCCCCAAATGTCATATATATATATATATATATGAGAGAGATGTGTGTGTGTGTGTGTGAAAATATCCAGCTTCCTTTTGGTGTTCTCTCTCTCTCTCCTTCCCTTCACCCACTCCCCCCAATTTCTTCATATATATATATATATATATATATATATATATCACATTTGGGAAGAATATCCAGCTTCATTTTGGGGTTCTCTTTTTCTTTCTCTTTCCCTTCACTAACTCCCCCCAATTTCTTTCCATAAATATACTGTATGTATGTGTGTGTATATATATATATATATATATATATATATATATATATGCATTTATGTGTGTATATATATTTGGGACATTTGAGAAGAATATCCAGCTTCTTTTTGGGGTTCTTTTTCTCTTTCTCCCTCCCTTCACTAACACCCCTGAATTTCTTCTCATATATATATATATATATATATACATAAAACATTTGGAGAGAATATTCAGCTTCCTTTTGAGGTTCTCTTTCTCTCTCTCCTTTCCATCACCCCACTCCTCTAATTCCTTTGCTTTCTTTTAAAGGCATCCCAAAAATCAAAAAGAGGAAATAAAGCCTTTTTTAAAAAATCACTAAGTGTTAATAGTAGTAATAATAATAATAATAATAATAATAATAATGCAGTGGTTTCTTCTTCTTTTCCTTGGGTTTTTTTTTTTTTTTTGGTCTTTCTTTTTCCTTTGAAATATTCTTGCTATTACGTATCCTACCGCAAAGATGCAAAGTAAGTCTGTGGAATTTGTATTACAACCCTATCATAATGTTTCAGTGGTGGAAAACATGTAGCCAGAGGGTGTTGCTAATGATTCTTGGATTAGAGAGAGAGAAAGAGGAGGGAAAAGAGAAAAGAGGGGAGGAGAGAGAGAGAGAGAGAGAGGAAGGGTGGTTTCATCAAAAAAGCAGCCTGAAATTTAACCATTAATCTGAGCCAAACCATCCGACGAAGCGCAGAGAAGTGGGGAGGGGAGCTGAAACTTATATATATATATATATATATATATATATATATATATATATATGCGTGTGTATATATATATATATATATATATATATATATATGTATATATGAATGTGTATATGAATGTGTATATATATATACATATATATATATATATATATATATATGTATATGTATATATATGTATGTATATATGTATACATATATGTATGTATATATGTATGTATATATGTATATGTGTATATGCATATATACACATATACATATATACATACATACATATATATATATATACATACATACATAAACACATAAACAGGAGGCTCCCCTCCCCTCCCCTTTCTCAGGACCTTTTCTTTGGAGAACTGAGACCTTTGGATTGGGGGGCCTTAGATGGAAATGGTGTGTTATGGAGTGGGAGGGATTTAAGAGAGAATCATCATCATCATCATCATCTATAGGCTTTTTTCAAGAGTTTGTTGCTGTGTGCCTTCAATTCGTTTCCGGGTTTAGGGAGACCCTTTGGTGGCAGGATTGATGGGGGAGAGGTTGCCTTTGCTTCCTTCTAAGGTTGAGAGAGTGTGACTTGAGGCTGTGAATTTATTCAGAGGGGGTTGCTTTTGCTGTTCTCTGAGGCTGAGAGAGTGTGTCTTGCCCAAGGTCACCCAGTGGATTTATTCAGAGGGGGTTTGCCCCTGCTGTCCTCTAAGGTTGAGAGAGTGTGACTGCCCAAGGTCACGGGGGGGCAGGGCCCAGAGGAGAGTTGAACTCTGGTCGCCTAGTCAACCTGGCGTGGTGGTTTGAGAGTTGGACTTGACTTTGGAGACCAGGGTTCAACTCTTGGCTCGGCCATGGAAACCCACTGGGTGACCTTGGGCAAGTCACACTCTCTCAGCCTCAGGGGAAAGCAATGGCAAACCTCCTCTGAACAAGTCTTGCCAAGAAAACCCAGCAAGTTTCAGAGGTCGTGGGAGTTGGGGTTCTCCTCCTTCCAATCCTACATCTCCCTCCTACGATTGGCCAGGCAATCAGTTCATCCCTCCATTCCTCCTTCCTTCCTTCCCTCCCTTCTTTTCTTCTTCAAGCCTCCTCTGGTGCATCCTTTCCATTCTTCAATAGAGCAGAATTTGGCAAAATGTGGGTCGTGTGAATGCAACTCCTTTGAAATGTCTCAATGTCTCACAAGACGGGGGTTCCCAGAACTTCCCTAGCATTGAGCCAGGGCAGTTAAAGCGCTCTCAAACCGGATTATTACTGCAGTTTGTGTGTTTTGGACCAAAATGAGGATGGAAGAGGAGTACTGTCTTTTCTTCTCCTTGGGTGGGACTTCACTTGGGAACTTGTGCTGGGAGAGAAGGAAGGAGGAAATACTGTATGGATGCTGCAAATGGTGGGTGTATAGGAGACAAAATACATATATAAATCAATATTATGGGGTGAGACTCCTCCTTCCTTCCTTCCTTCCTTCCTTCCTTCCTTCCGTCCGTCCTTCCTTCCTTCCTTCTTCCTTCCTTCCTTCCTCCTTCTTCCTTCCTTCCTTCCTTCTTCCTTCCTTCCTTCCTTCCTCCCTCCCTTCCTTCCTCCTTCCTTCTTTTCTTCCTCCTTCCTTCCTTCCTCCCTCCCTCCTTACTTCCTCCCTCCTTCCTTTTTTCCTCCTTCCTTCCTTCCTTCCTTCCTTCCTTCCTTCCAGGACTCCTTGGAAAAGAAAGAAGCCTTTGGAGGCTTTCCTCCGCTGAGACCCGTCATCCGTTGCAGAGGCGAAATCGAGGCCGTCCGCACTGGGTTTCCAGGGCCTCGAAGAAGAAGCAGGTGTTGCCCTCCTCCCTTTGGCGACAGAGAGAGAGAGAGCCCAGATTAAGGAGGCCTCAAAAGGAGTTCAGCACAGTCTGGCCTTAATCTGCCTTCATTGAGTCCCTGGGTCTCAAAGCCAGGAATAGCAGCGGGGGGGGGGGTCAGGGAGAGGATAGAGAGGGAGGGGCCAGGTTGAGACCACAACAACAACAACAACACACACACACACACACACACACACACACACATATTCTGGAGACCAGCAATCAGTTTCCTAGTTATAGCTACAGTATGGGGGGGGGGGGGGGGGAGACTGTTGGTTTTATGTAATGGGAAATGGAAGGGGAGGGGAAAGGAATGGTTCCCTACTTCCCAAGGAGGAAGGAGAAAGAAAGAGAGAGAGAGAGAAGGAGGGAAGAGAGGGAAGGAGAGAGAAGGAGAGGGAAAGGAGAGGAGGAAGGGGAAGGGAAGGGGAAATTAGTGGGGGAAGAGGAGAATGGTTCCAAGCTTCCCAATGAGGAAGGAAGAGAGAGAGAGAGAAGGAAAGAGAAGAGGAAGGAAGGAAGGAAGGTGGAGGGAAATGGGGGGAAGGGGGAAGGAATGGTTCCAAACTTTCCAAGGAGGAAGGAGAAAGAAAGAGAGAGAGAGAGAAGGAGGAAAGAGAGGGAAGGAGAGAGAAGGAGAGGGAAAGGAGAGGAGGAAGGGGAAAGGAAAGGGAAGGGAAGGGGAAATTAGTGGGGGAGGAGAAGAATAGTTCCAAACTTCCCATTGAGGAAGGAAGAGAGTGAGAGAGTGAAGAGGGGAAGAGAGGGAGAAAGAGAAAGAGAAAGAGAGGGAGAGGAGGAAGGGGAAGGGAAGGGGAAATTAGTGGGGGAAGAGGAGAATGGTTCCAAGCTTCCCAATGAGGAAGGAAGAGAGAGAGAGAGAGAAGGAAAGAGAAGAAGGAAGGAAGGAAGGAAGGAAGGAAGGTGGAGGGAAATGGGGGGAAGGGGGAAGGAATGGTTCCAAACTTTCCAAGGAAGAAGAAAGAGGGAGAGAAGGGAGAAAGAGAGAGAAGAAAGAGGAGAAAAGGAAGACAGAGGAAAGAGAAGGAAGGAGGGAGGAAGGGGAAATTAGAGAAGGAGAGGAGTGGTTCCAGACTTCCCAAGGAAGAAGGAAAAGAGAGAAAGAGGAGAGGAAGGAAGGAATAGTCTTAAAATTATCTGTATTTCTCTTAGAAGAAACAAGAAATAACTTCTCTCTGGGGGGTTGCAGACTGCCAGAAACAGTGCAAATGGAGTCCACTTTTAGGGTGAATTGTAATTTGAATTTTGAAAGTTGAGCTTTGGCCACCGAGAAGATCAGATCCTGGTTGGATTGACTCCACTTCTGTCCTTGACTCTGGACAAGGAGTGGCTCTGGAGGAAATAAAAAAGGAGGGGGGGAAAGGGGGTATATCCCTCTATCCTGGTCGTTATAACGCGGGTGGATCGTTGCTGTTGCGATATTTGTTAAAAACTCTTCATCTTCAAAACAAACAAACGTGGGAATGGTTTTGAGAGATGGGTGTGTGGGTATCGTTCTTTCCTTCCTGGTCCTCCCAGAAGTTTCCAACATGGAGATGTAAGTAAAGTAACGATGGTTTTGGTTAACGTGAGGGCAACGGGGATTGGCGTTATGCGTTATGTAACACGTTATGCGTTGCCCGTTTCCCTATTTGAGCCCTTCCAAGCCCCACTGAGCCAGGTTTTCCAGGCCTTGGGGCCAGGCTCCAACTCTGTCCCCACTTACCTGGGGGCCCCTGGATTTCAAGGGGACCAACCTACCCCTGACCCAAAGGGACACATTCACAAGTGCAGTGCTCTGACTCGCTTCTTGAAATCGGTGAGCCTTGGAAGAAGAGCTAGGGCCAACTTGTGTCGGGTGTCAATAATGTCTGTTCATATAGACCAGGGGTAGGCAACCTTTTTTCCCCTTTAAGGGCCGAGGGACTCCAGCTCCCAGAATCCCAGGAGCTATTGGCCAACATGGGACTATTGGCCAACATGACTGAGGCTTCTGGGAGCTGAAGTCCCTCGGCCCTTAAAGGGGAAAGGTTGCCTACCCCTGCTTTAGACAGACAGAGTTTCAAGCTTCCTTGTAGAAATCCATTGTCTTAAGTCCAAAACACACTGCAGAAATAATCCATCTTGAGAACGCTTTAACTGCCCTGGCTCAGTGCTAGGGAATCCTGGGAAGTGTAGTTTGTTGTGGCACCAGAGCTTTCTGACAGAGAAGGTGGAATGTCTCACAAAACTACAGTTCCCAGAATTCCCTAGCATTGAGCCAGGGCAGTTAAAGCGGTCTCAAACCGGGTTATTTCTGTAGTGTGTTGTGGACTTTAATGACTGAAACATCTCAGCCTCTGGTTTTAAGTTGGCCCCAGTCTACAGGCTGTGTGTAGAGACTGCAAAGGCAGAGAGAATTTCTCTGACTGCATCCTCACTGCAGAAATAAGCCGGTTTGACACCACTTGAACTGCCGTGGCTCAATGCTGTGGAATTCTGGGGATTGTCATTTTTTGTGGCTCCAGAGCGAAGCTTTGTTTTTAAAAGTTTTCTTTTTAAACAGGAGTGAGGCTGATTTCGATTTCCCTCTTCAGGTTACATCCACACTGCAGAAATAATCCGGGTTGACACCACTTTAACTGCCATGGCCCAATGCTATGGAATGCTGGGATTTGTAGTTTTGTGAGACATTTTGCCTTCTCTCTCGGGCAGTTCTGGTGCCACAACAAACTACAAATCCCAGAATTCCATAGCATTGAGCCATGGCAGTTAAAGTGGTGTCAAACCGGGTTATTTCTGCAGTGCGAATGCAGCCTCTGACAAAAGAAGGAAGGAGAGGAAATGAAATGAAAGCTGTGAGCAATGGAAAGAAAAGGAGAGGGAGAAAGGCTGGTTGTAATATACTGTATAAAATGTATTTAATATATAATATTCGTGGTGTAGTGGTTTGATCGTTGGAGTACGACTCTGAAGACCAGGGTTCAAATTCTGCCTTGGTCATGTTAAATCCACTGGGTGGCCTTGGGCAAGTCACACTCTCTCAGCCTCAAGGCTAATCCCTTCTGAACAACTCTTGCCAAAGGAAAGCCCCATGATAAATTTGCCTTGAGGGATCGCCATAGGTCAGAAATGACTTGAAATGACACAACATCAACATTTAATAGTTACTTTTGTCCCGTTCCTCAGAGGCTTGATGGGTTCCACAGTGGGAGGAAAGTAGGATATTGATTGATTGATTGATTGGAAGGATAACCACCTTCCTCCTGGAAGGGAAGAGATGTGTAGCAGAGGTTAGTTTTCCCAGCCATTGCTTTGGAGGAGCACCTGTTTGAAGGAAGGAAAGGGGAGTGGAAGAATATATTGAAGAGCAAGGATCTGAAAGAAAGAAAGAAAGAAAGAAAGAAAGAAAGAAAGAAAGAAAGAAAGAAAGAAGAGTAGCCAGTATGGAGAGATTCGATGGGGACAGATATTTTATTCGCCATGGAAGATAGAAGAGGCGGTCCCTGTCCTCCCTCTGGTTTCTTCCTCGCATCTCCTGCTGCTCCACTTAATATAATTAAGATTGGAGAGAACTCAAGTGGCTTTGGAAAGAAACAGATATTAATGGATTACAAGAGAGAATATTCTGGGCGGGGAAGGGAAGGGAAGGCTGGAGCGCGCAAGCAAGTAAGCAAGAGATCCCAAGGGACCAACCCTGGAGCATTTTGCAAAGAAAATCTTGGCCATCAACAAAGATGCCAGGCAGACCCTGGGATGGTTTTGCAGGTAGCTAAGGGAATCCTTCAACAACTCATCTATATTTGTGTGTTGGGTGTGTGTGTGTTACAGACCCTCCATGAATGAGCCACGATGACCCTCAAAAGTCCAAGAGAGTGTCTCTCTGGACATCCAGAGGAGAGCTCCATAAAGTCCTGCTTGATGCATCTCTCCAAGGGCTTCTCTGGTTTGTACCGTCCAGGCAGGAGGAATTGTGTTGTGTTGTCTGTGTGTGTGTGTGTGTGTGTATGTGTGTACTTTTCCTCCTTCGGAGTAGAGTACTTTATGAATCCTTGCTCCACCACCTTGAATTTCTTGGGTTGGGTTGGGTTGGGTTGCTTGGGTCAAGTTTCTGGAGGTGAAAGGTCCTAACTCCTAAAGCATCCCAAGCCAAGAAATTCAAGGTGGTGGAGCAAGGGTTCATAAAGCACTTGTCTATTCCCAAAGGAAACCTGTTTGGGTTCAATGGGTTTTATTGTCGTTGTTGTTGTTGTTGTTGAGCTTCAAGACATAGAATGACCCTAAGGAGAACTTGTCATGGGGTTTTCCTGGCCTGGAGAAAGTTTACCATGGCCTTCCTCTGGGGAGGCTGAGAGAGTGTGACCTGCCCAAGGTTACCCAGCACCTTCCCATGGCTAAACTGGGATCCGAACCCTGGCCTCACAAAGTCCCAGTCACCATGCTGTATATTACCTATACAGTATATTCCCAGGCCATGCTGGTTCTATCAATGAGGTTTACTACAGGGGCAAGTGGTAGTAAAGAAGCTCTAAGACAGTAGTTCCCAAACTTTGGTCCTCCAGCTGTTTTGGACTTCAGCTCCCAGAATTCCTGTGGGCCAAACTGTCTAGGGCTTCTGGGAGTTGGAGTCCAAAGCCCCTGGAGGACCACAGTTTGGGAGTCATTGCTCTAAAATAAGGATGACACAGACAGAGTGAAAGGCCTCCTTCGTTGGGTTTGATAACACAACCATTGGAAATCACTATTTGGTTTTTCAGCTGGTTTGCTGCCTCTCTCTTTCTGAGTTGAATTTCTCAGCAGCCGGGGCAGAGGGTGAATTTTTAATATTTTCTACACCCGACCTAAAGAACTAGATCTTCCTTCACTTCCATCCCCTTATGACCCTAATCTATCCTCTTCCCTAGGAAATGCAACCCACCTTTCAGTCTTAAAATGAGTGCCCTTAAGAGATTATTCTCCACCTCCCTCAAAATCTTCTCCAGACTCCCCTCCAGTAAAGAAAATATACTCTCTTTTTCTCAGGCAGCCCTTCATTATGTTGCTGGGCTTCCAAATGATCTCCACTGGTGGAATATTAATCAAATCAATCAAGGCTGACAAATGAGAAATATTGGCTAGAAGGTGGCAATTTACAACTTTGTTATTAGTTAAGAATCGCCCGCCTTGTAAGAGTAATTAATAACTCTATTGGAAAAGGAGAAGAATTGGGGGGGGGAGTAGACAGAAAGAAAAGGAGAGAAAAGAATAGGAGAGAAAGAAAGAAAGGGAGGGGTGAAGTGTCAGAAGAAGAGAAGTCCATCCCTGTTGTTGTTTTGAAGAGAAACAGAGAGAAAGATCAATGTTCGTGTGAATGAGTTTGAGCTGTACACACGTTATCGATGTCTGTGTGCTTACAGGGCTTTGTACAGTTACAATTATTACAAATTCATCTTCATTCAATCAAAAAATACTATAAATTCATACTCCTCTCGCTCTCACATACACAGACACTAATAGTGGGCTAAATCCTAAAGTTAGCTCTCACTGGAGTGAAAACCATAATCCAAAGCACACTACAGAAATAATCCGGTTCGAGACCGCTTTAACTGCCCTGGCTCAATGCTAAGGGATTCTGTCGTTTTGTGTGACATTTCACCTTCTCTGTCAGAGAGCTCTGGGGCCACATTAAACTACAGTTCCTTAGCACTGAGCCAGGGCAGTTAAAGCGGTCTCAAACTGGATCATTTCTGCAGTGTGTTTCGGACCCATGGAATCCATGAGATTTACCTCTGAGTTTGCATCTGATGAGAATTCAACACCTGATTGAAATGGTCTATACATAGTCTCCTCTAACCTTGGGCAAGTCACTCTCTGTCAGCTTCAGAGGATGGCCATAGCAAATCCCTTCTGAAGAAACTGGCCAGAAAGCAACAACAACCCTATGATAGGTTTGGCTTAGAGTCTGTAAGTCAAAACATGACTTGGCACACAGCAACAACAGCAACAACGTTAACCAACCGGATCCTAATCAGTCTTGGGTAGTGTGTGTCTCTGTGTGTAGGCAGTGTGTGTATATACACAGGCAGATGTATCTAAAATTAGATAAATATGTCTATGAGCTACCTAGGCCTATACAAAAAATGCAAGAATATGGAGCTGGTGTGTGCCTTCAAGTCAGTTCCAGGTTGTGGAAACGCTAAAGTGACCCTGTCATGAAGTTTTCTTGGCCAGACTTGTTCAGAGGAGGCCTGCCTTTGCCTTCTTCAAAGGCTGAGAGGGTGTGACTTGCCCAAGGTCACCCAGGAGTTTTACATGGCTGAGTCGGGATTCGAACCCTGGGCCCGCCAACCTCCTCAGGTAACACTCCAACCACAACACTAGACTCTCTCACAAGATCTCCCTTGGCTCCCACTCAACCTCACTCAAGGGGTACCAAAGTTCAGAGAAATCCTCTATGGGCACAAAGTGGGCACAGCTGATATTTCCAGGTTTCTTGGGTGCTCCTTGTAATAGCTCCCCTCTCCATTTCCAGTTGTCCTTTTAAATGCTACACCTCCCCATTAACCTGACAGCTCAAATTCCAGTCCAGAGGAGAGGGCTGGCTGGGGTTTTTGATTGGGAAGAGATGCATGAGAGAGAATTAAGCTGTGAAAACCCCACTTTCAGGCTTTCCTACCCAGGACTGGCTTTTCTCAAGGCCAATCTTACGGAGAGAAAAGTTGCTGGATCTGCTGCTGATGGAGGAAGGTTTAAATTATTGGAGCACTTACAGGAGGAAATGCTGGGAGAATTGAAAGACATAGGGCCTTTGCAGACTGCCAGAAATAGTGCAAATTGAGTCCACTTTAAAATGAGGCACTGCCCTGGCTCAGTGCTAGGGAATTATGGGAACTGTAATTTATTGTGGCACCAGAGCTCTCTGACAGAGAAGGCTCAGTGTCTTAGAAAAAAATACTATTCCCATGATTCCTTAGCACTGAGCCAGGGCAGTGCCTCAATTTAAAGTGGACTCAATTTGCACTATTTCTGGCAGTCTGCAAAGGCCCATAGTATATAGCCGTGTTAGTCTAGGGCAGGGGTAGGCAACCTTTCCCCTTTAAGGGCCGAGGGACTTTAGCTCCCAGAAGCCTCAGCCATGTTGGCCTATAATAGTCCCATGTTGGCCAATAGCTCCTGGGATTCTGGGAGCTGAAGTCCCTCGGCCCTTAAAGGAGAAAGGTTGCCTACCCCTGGTCTAGGGGATCAGAGGGGAAAGAGGTCTTGTAGCACCTTTGAGACTAAGGGGGTTGCAGACTGCCAGAAATAGTGCAAATTGAGTCCATTTTTAGGGTTAGGGTTAGGGTTAGGGAATCATGGGAACTGTAGTTTATTGTGGCACCAGAGCTCTCTGACAGAGAAGGCTCAATGTCTCAGAAAAAAAAAACAACAATTCCCATGATTCCCTAGCACTAACCCTAACCCTAAAAGTGGACTCAATTTGCACTATTTCTGGCAGTCTGCAACCCCCCTAAGTGAAAGGGAGAAGTTGGTAGCATGAGCTTTCCTAGATTTCAGTCTGCTTCCTCAGATACATGGGCTGGAATGCTACCATGCTTCCAGCTTCTTGCAGCTTCATGAAGTCTAGGTAGCTCATGCTTCCAGCTTCTTGTATCACCAGCTTCTTCCACTACCAACTTCTTGCACTACCAGCTTCATGCTACCACCTTCTTGCAGCTTCTTAAATTCTAGGTGGTTCATGCTACCAGCCTTTTACACTACCATCTTCATGCTACCAGTTTCTTGCAGGAAAGCTCATGCAATTGCCTTCTCACAGCTTCTTGCAGTCTAGGTAGCTCATGCTTCCAGCTTCTTCCACTACCAGATTCTTGCAGCTTCTTGAAGTCCAGGTAGCTCATGCTACCAGCTTCTTGCAGTTAACAAGATCCATTTTGCACGACGAAATGCTGGATGCCAATCCAACCCTCCAGTCTCCTTGCCTTTTCCTTTCATTTCTACGCCTCCTTTCTCCCGGAAAGGCACCCAAGGCAGCTCACAGATATAGCCGTATACATATCTTCCAGCATGAGATTCAAGACAGCTATATATATATCATCATCATCATGCAAGTCAAGACAATTCCTTTTTTCCAGCATGCGATTCAAGACAGATATAGATATATAGATATATATCCTTTTCTTCCATCATGAAATTCAAGAAAATTCCTTTTTTCCAGCATGTGATTCAAGACAGATATAGATATATAGATATATATCCTTTTCTTCCAGCATGCGATTCAAGACAGATATATATATATATATATATATATCATCATGAAATTCAAGAAAATTCCTTTTTTCCAGCATGTGATTCAAGACAGATATAGATATATAGATATATATCCTTTTCTTCCAGCATGCGATTCAAGACAGATATATATATATATATATATATATCATCATGAAATTCAAGAAAATTCCTTTTTTCCAGCATGTGATTCAAGACAGATATAGATATATAGATATATATCCTTTTCCTCCAGCATGCGATTCAAGACAGATATATATCTATATAGATATAGATATAGATATAGATATAGATATAGATATATATGCCATATATCATGTACTCCCCCTTCCTCATAAACCAAGGTCAACCATGCTTGGCCAAATGCATTGGGCAATCTCTCTCTCTCTCTCTCTCTCTCTCTTTAAGCCACACAACCAAGGTCTTCAAATCCCACCCCTCTACCTCCAATCCCCAAACCTCGCCTTTATTTTATTTTATTTTTCCCTTCCCCCTTTGGGAACTATAAATCACCCAGGACCCTTTCCAAACGGGGGAGTGAAATAAATCAGCTTACTGTGAGCCCAAAGCGATCTCGGTCTTCCGGATTCTTTTCCAAGTTGCTTTCCAAAGGGGGGGGGGGGGGACTTCTAAAACCACACCACCATCAAAACCAGTAACCATCACCTCCTCCCCATTTCTTTCAAAACCCCCTTTTTCCCAGTTTACTAGTGGAGATATGTATTAAGAAAAAGGGGTGAGGGTGGTGGTCGGGGGCGATGTGAAAGACCAGGGAAGGGAAAGGAAAGGGGGGGGGGGGGTTGGAAACATTTGGAAAGGACCGAGGCAAACTTTATCTCTCCTTTTCTTATAAGCTGCCCGCCTTCGGCTCCGTATAAGCCCCTGGCTCGGCTCTACAAAAGGGAGCCCCCCTTTTAGATTGAGATTTATTGGTTTCCAAATGAAAAGATTCATTTGATATAAGAGGTTAACCCACAGTCCCTTAAACCGTGACTGGCATCGGCAAAGAGCTTTTGCCTACTCAGCACAAAGGCAGTTCAAAGGGGCTTTTAAAACACACACACTCACACTCACACACACCCCACACAGAAAGAGAGAGAGAGAGAGAGAGATACATACACACAAACACACTCTCACACTTGAGACTCAACTGCAATTTTCTTTTCACTTTTGTTTCTTTCTGCGGTTACAAAGCCTCCAGCCTCTCTCTCTATGTAGATGGCTGGGGAAAGGGAGTTTTCTTTCTTTCTTTCTTTCTCTCCCCTCCCCTCCTTTTTTTTCTTTTTCTTCTTCTTCTCTTTTCCTTTTCTTTTTCTTCCCCCCAAGCTGAACTTTGCCATTTTGGTGTTGACCAATTCCCTCCTCCTCCTCCTCCTCCTCTGTTCTCCTTCTTTCTCTGTCTCTTGTCTCCATCTCATTCTCTCTTTTTTTATATATATATAACCCTGGGACTGAAAAGCCTGAGAAGATTAATCAATGAATAATAATCATACTCGTCATCATAATAAGAAGAATAAGAAAGAAATGAAAGAGAGAGACTGGTAAGAGTTTGAAATGGGGAAGGAGAAAGAAGGGGAAGAGGAAGAGAAAGGAGAAGGGAGAGATTTAAGCACAGTTTCGAGAACTGAAAATGGAAAGAAGGGAGTGTGATAGAAAGAAGGGAGGGGTATCGTTCCAATATGGGTTTTATTTCCCCCCTAAAAATAACGTAGAAGGGAGGTGGTTGGCCTTTCCGGAAGAAAATAGAGGACTCTGGAAGACCGGGGTTCAAATCCTCATTCAGCAGTGAAAACTCAGTGACCTTGAGCAAGTTGCACTGTCTCAACCTCAAAGGGAGGCAACAGAAACCCTCCTCAGAATGAAACAGAGTCAGCTGGGTGTAGTGGTTTGAGTGCTGGGAGACCAGGGTTAAAATCCCCACTGGGCCATGAAAACCCACAGGGTGACCTTGGGCAAGTCACACTCTCTCAGCCTCAGAGGGAGACAAGGGCGAACCACCACTGAAGAACTTTTGCCATGAAAACCCTGTGACAGGTTCACGTGTAGGGTTGTTGTAGGCTGGAAAGGACTTGAAGATACATAGCAACAGCCATGTCTGGTATAATAGTTTGAGTGTTGGACCAGGACTCTTTCAGACCAGGGTTCCAATCCCAATTCCCCCATGGAAACCTCCACTGGAGACTTTGGGGGGGGGGCGCTTAAAAAGCCTTGGGACCACATGCAGGTGCAGGGGTCACACTCTCTCCACCCCTGGCCTGTCAGAAGCAGCTACTGGATGCAGTGAGGATGAAAGAGAGTTGGGCAGAATCCTGTCTCCTTCTCTCTTTGTCTCTATGGAACTACTAACCAAAGAAAAGTAACTCCTCTGCTTGTTATGTTGGATGAAGAGTATTGTTTGTCTCAGAAGCAATGGGGGGCAGTTTACTTGTGGGGAAGGCATGTGAGACAAGAAACACAGCAGCAAAGCAAAGGAGGAGGAGGAAGAGACATCTCTGAAATGGAACCAGGTCTCCATGACAGCTCTCCTAGCCTTAGGAGGCCTGGCCCAGAGGAAGACTCTGGATTCAAGAAACCTTGGCTGGATTCAGGGACAGAAGGACCACCACCCCTCTTTTTCTTCTCTCCGTCCCCCATTCCTGAAGTCCACCCACCATCTCACTCACTTCCCCTTGGCCACCTTGGTTGGTGTCTTTTCACACTAACAACCTCCACTTTCTTGTCTCCTGGTTGTGAATTCTCTTGGTCTTCATTTCTCTGTCAAGAAGCTCAGGTTGCCCCAGGCCAGGTGTCCACCTTGTTCATCTGAAGGGCATTGAGCTTGTAGATGAAAGCAACCATGAGAAGGGGCCAGCAACTGCAGAATCAACACTTTACATAAAAATAAAAATAAGAGGGGGAACTAAGGTGAAGACCTTTCAAGGATGGTGGCCTTCCCTCTTTTCCTCCTCTTCATTATCTTTGCTGCTATTAGGTGGAGGAAGGGACCAAGATAGGACCAAATTGGACAAGTCCAAAAAAGGACCCTTCCAGTTCGTCCCAGAAGTTTGGGATGAAAACTTCTGAATTCAGGGAAAATGTGCCTCAGCCATCCATTGGGATTTCTAGGTTGTCCATTCCTTGACAGGATGAGAGAAGGAAGGGAATGCTATAAATGATAGGAAATGTGGGTGATGATGATGATGATGATGATAATGATGCCTTTAACAAAATGTGGGACCTCAGGAAGTGTAGGATGGGAATAAACCTAGACCCCAGATAAAACAACTTCCCAAACCTAGGAGACTTGTGGCATTTTAAACACCTTTATTTTCCCTTGTGTGAGCAAGCATAAATACAGTTAAGCATTTCCAAGTGCAACGTTGCCTTCATAAATTTTCTGAGAGAGCTCTTATAAATCATCTCCTCTTAAAGATGCCACAGGACTCATTTTAGAAAAGAAAATTATTCTTCCCCTTCTGTTTTTTAATCTCATCCATTTGTTTGGCCCTGGGGGGACATATAGGACTCTCTGTTTTTTGAAACCTGTGTTAGTCCTTCAGGTGCCAAAGAGCTCTTCTCTTTTCCCCCATCCCAAATAAAAGACTAACAGGCAATCTCGCTGGAAATCGGGGCTAGGAAAGGTGGCCTTCCTGAATAAATAAGTTAGTGAGGATGTCAAAAAATATCAGTGTTGCAGATGAAGTGTTTGTGTGTTTGTGTGTTGGGTTGGGAATGGCAATAGTGCTTGCAAGGCGGAGGGGGGGGAGCATTCAATAATCGATCTGTTAAATGTTCCTCCCTTGCAAGCACTGTCTCCATTCCCTTCATGAGAAAAAAAAAAGCAAATTCGTTTTATTAAAAAATAATAATAATAATAATAATAACCCGAATAATACATTTTCCAACCGTAAAATTATCAATAATATACAGTTAATAATGTGCAAAAGTTGTATAAAAGTCGGCCTGGTTGTAAGATTTAGGACTTAGGAGCTCGTCGGTGAAGAGAGGCAGTGCAGAAGCGGAGTCCATTTCACCTCCGTTTCAACGACCTATTTAATTTTAGACAATATGCAAAATAAATACAATTAAAATTTAATTTTAATTGTATTTATTTGGCATATTGTCTCATGCAAAGAGACCACCGCCTAAACCCACCGCTTACACTCAACTGTATTTCTCCTGGCCCTCCAACTTAAAAACAGAAGGGAATCCTTTTTCCTCGAAAGTGGAGGTGCATCCCCTTGAAAGTAAAAGAGTGGGAAAGGAAGATCCGTAAAACTCCACTTTTCTGACCGCTGCGATGAGGGATTTTCGAGCTAACGGGCTTCCTTACTAGTTAAAAGCAGCGTTAAAACAAACAAACAAACAAAAATTCCAACATTTCCAATGCTTCGGAAAGAAAAAGTGTGGAAGGAAATAAAAAATTTTCATCTATTCCCTTTTACTGGTGGAGTTTTGCAATTACAAATGCTAGAATCCGGATAAATGAAATCCGTCTTTTATAGAAGGGAGCTTGGTCATGAATTAAAAGTCCCTCTTAAATAATTCTGCTTATTTTATAAGGAAATGTGGAGAGTATCTTCCATCTTCTGATACAAAATCCCGTCACAGTATATTCTGGAGAGCATCATTTCTGGAAGAAATTCTTCCTACTTAACTCTTCTAGCAATCTGAAATCCCTTCTACCAAACAAAAAGTGCTTCAAGTCCCCAATCTCCCAGAATCAAATTTCTCCAGAGTTGAACATAATATTATCTTTTGCACCAGTCTGAAACGCTGTAGAAATTCCCTTCTTCCTGGCCCCATCAAATATCTAATTATAGAAATACTTAAGTTTATAAATGTGTCACTTTTCTCAGCCAGATCTATCTGGGGAGCGTGCAAAAAGTTCATTGGGAATTGATACAAAAGTTGCTGAAAGCTCAGCCCTTGAGAGGGGCATGAAGTGGAAAGTTTGCAGACTTCTCTCTTCCTCTCTTACTCTAGAGTAGTTGAGTAAAGCTACTTCCCTAGCATGGGTGGAATTAAAAAAAAAACTATTGGGAGAAATTTCAGCATATATTTTAAGGAAGCAGTTCTCTAACTCAGTGCCCTAGTTGTCCCACTGGAACCTACTTTTATGTAGACCTAGCCAAGAAAACCCATTGATAGGGTTTGCCAGAAGTCTGAAACGACTTGAAGGCACACAACAAGAACAACAAGACAACAATTAGCTCAGTATCTATTCCTCTAGCTGAAATCAACCTGTGTTGGATCGTTCCCCCTCTTCTTTTCTGAAAAATGGAAATAACATACGAAATAAAGACGTGGAAATGTGTCCAGTTCTCATTTAGCGATCTTCTCCTGGGTTTTTCCCCCAAAAAATAGCCATGCACTCTAATTAAATTCAGATCCATGCATATATAGAAATTACTAGAATTTAATGTGTTTCTATGTTCTGCTGTGCAGATCTATCCGTTTCATCGCAGAGTCATTCAACCTGATGTTATCTAAGGGGACCAAAAAGGAAGACTGTGGTCAGGGCTTGGACCCGATCCATCCAAAAGAAACACTTATCTGGTCTGGGTTCCCAGGGGCTGGAGCCTTTGGACAGCTTAGGCTAGTCCATTGCTGACAAGGCCAGAGCTGGCTCCAGTGACACATGCCTCAGTTATATATATAGACTGCATGATCTTCTCTGCCTTCTCAAGTTAGAGATTCATTGATTAATTAATATATATATATATATATATATATATATATATATATATTAATTATATCCTATCCATGCAATAATTTAAAGTCTTTGTTCTCTATTATAATTGAAAGTGACAAAAAACAAAACAAAAAACCATCAAAGCAAAATTGTCATCATGCTCTTCCCATAGGCAGAAGTAGGTAGATAGCACCAGCTTTCCAGAGACCATTGTCTTCTCTGAGATGGTTGTCCCAGGTTCACATCTCCTTGGCTTGAATTCCTCGGAAATCACTCCCACTGGAGTGTGTGTGCAGCTGGCCTCTTGTTTCTTGCACACTTCCCCCCCCCCCTTGGATTTAGGTAGGAGATGAGGGTGACCAACAAAACTCTCAACTTTATTTCGGAGAAAAATGTGTGCAGCGTTAGGTAAAGTGGTAATTCAGTTTCCCTTTGCCCCAGATCCCAAACCTCCAGCCAACATGCAGTTCCATTCAGGATCACCCCCATGTCCCTTGTCTGGAAAGAAGAAGCCCCGACTAGATTATTGGGAGCCTTTGGAGAAATCCCTCAAAGTTCTCCTCTAGTCTCCCACCACAAAGGGTTGGCATTCATTCTGGTCTCTCTCTTCCATGACCTCCCAGCCCACTTTATTTGGGCCAGGTAGACTCAACTTGAGGGATGAACAACGAGTGGGGGGGGGGTGTTGCAGACTGCCAGAAATAGTGCAAATCGAGTCCACTTTTAGGGTTAGGGTTAGGGTTAGGGAATCATGGGGACTGTATTTTATTGTGGCACCAGAGCTCTCTGACAGAGAAGGCTCAATGTCTCAGAAAAACAACAACAATTCCCATGATTCCCTAGCACTAATCCTAACCCTAAAAGTGGACTCAATTTGCACTATTTCTGGCAGTCTGCAACCCCCCCAAAGTTACCTTTTCTCTCTGCCTGAGGACATCTGTGCTGGGTTGGTGAGCACCCTATAAAGAAAAGTTTGCGGTTGACCACAATGACAGCTTACCTTTGTGTGTGTGTGTGTGTGTGTGTGTGTGTTTCTTCTCTCTTTCTCCCTACCCCCTGCAAAATCTCCAAAAATCTCTGGTTAGAAAGTTGGCTTGGAGAAGGACCCACCAACCCTGGCCTTTTCCCCGAAGGCGATTCTAATATACCTCTTTTTCTTCGCTCCCTCTCTTCTCTCCTCCCTTTTGAAAATGAAGATTAAAAGAAATCTTCTTCTTTAAAAGAAAAAAAAATTCCAAAGGCCTCTTTCTTTCTTTCTTTCTTTCTTTCTTTCTTTCTTTCTTTTCCCCTCCACCCTCCACCCCTTGGCCCACCACCCTTTGACACGGTTGCATTGAGCCAGAGAGTCCGGAGGTCCTCAGAGGTCTCGGTGCGCGACAGTACTTAGAATAGCTGGTAGATGGCACAATTTTCTAACGTTTCGAAAGAGGGAGAAACAAGCTCTGAGCCAGAAGTCCATTTAAAAGCCCTTTATTTCAAAGGAACAAAGATCACTGACAAAACACAGTACAGGAGACATCTCAATGAAATTTCTAGAGGAGAATTTGCGGCTGGGGAGTTTCTGGGGGGAAGGGAAGGGAAAGGAGGTGGTTGGTTTTGGAGAGAAAAATCACTGCAAAAAAATTAAAAATATAAAATAAAAGGTGTGGGTGGAAGTACAAGTTCTGATATAGTTCTGTTGGAATAATAATAAAAGAAATGTAAAACCTTGTCCCCCCCCCCCAAAAAAAAAAAAGAGAGAGAGAGTTCGCATCTACCTCTTTTTCTTGTTGTCTTTTAAAAACAGCTCTGGTTATGAAATAGGGATGCGGTAGAGAAATAGGACCATCTTTTGGAGAGGGGAAAAATAATAACCTACAGGCTATAAAATCTTCTGAAATACCAGTTGCTTCAGCAATGCCTCAACAGGAATCTAAGGAAGACGCCGCAAAGCCACAGTGCAGCAGCCGAAAGGGTAAGGTAGTGTTGTTTTGTGTGCTAGGTATCACAAAAACACATTTATGGAGCAGGAAAACGACCCCCAAATTAAGGTTGCCGGGGGTCGGCCCTCCATTGAACTCAATGGGCCTTACTTTGGAGTCAGCACCCATTGGCTGGCTCTTGGGTTAGTCCGAATTAGAGTAGACCCACTCAATCTCTTCTTCAAGGGAGAGTCAACAAGTAGATAAAGCAAATGGAGTCAGTGGTTCTGCTCTGCTCAGGACTAAAAGCAAATTTAGGTTTTGACGAGAGCTGCTCCCAATTTATGCAACAACTAACTTGCTTTTGAGTAGGCCTACCGAAGAGCAAGTCTCATTGGACTCAGTGGGCCTCCTTTCCCAGTGAATATGCCTGCAAGCCAAGCTGGTGTAGGTTCCTAACCATTTGGATGAGATTTCCTTCCAAGCCTGTTTGCAAAAACCTGGGATTTTAGGGCAGCCGCCTCAAATCCATAGATTTCAATGGGGCTTAGTCCGGCTTAATTTCCTTGCATTTCCTCGTATTGTCTTTCCAAGCTCTACCACCTCCCGCTCTTGCCTTTCCATCCTAGGAACACAAACCCCTTTTTTTCTTGAGGTTTTTCAGGGATGGAAGAAATTAGGAAAGTGAAGAACATCAAAGGCGGGATCAGCCCCCGGGATCCATTCCGGATTCGGATTGGTTTTACTTGTGGCTTTTGTGAGATACTCAGAGAGGCAACATGGAAATTTAAGATTGAGTTGTCTGAAGCCCTGAAATGTGAAGAGGGATGTTACTTAATCCGCAACCTGGGAGGAAAACAATAACAAGAAGACACCCGAAAGGAAAGGAAGAAAGGTTGAAGTAAAATAATACAACAACAACAACAACAACAACAACAACAACAGAAGCGATCAAGTCTTAATTCCAAATTAGGAGTCACATTTCAGAATGAGAAGGGGTTGTGTCCAAGTTTTGTCGTGCACAAATAAATAAAAGAGGGGACCGAACCCTGATTTTTTATTCAGATGACAGACTTCATCCTACCTCTGAAAAATAAAAATAAAAATAAAAAGGAGGCTTTCCCATAGAAATAACCGTTAGCTGCCTTGACACATTTTCCCTTTCATCCACTGAACGGATCTTCCTTCCCAACAAGGCTTGGAGGCTGAGACTCTGGTATTGATACCGAGAGACAGTAAATTCACCTTAGGTTTGCAGCGCTTTAATAGACATTTATTAAATGCTAGCGAGGCAGGGGGGACAAATTACAGAAAGGGTCTAAAATGTCAATTTGTTGGAGGGGGAAAGAGTGGCGGAATGAGAGAGAACCCCAGACGAAGCAGCTTAAAAAGGTTAGGGAGGAACTTAAAAAGATCCCCTTGTTTTGCTGGGTTCCTGTTAACGTTGCATCCATTGTATTCTTTCTCCTAAACATCATTCTCACCATCCACACGTGTTCACTTACCCCGTTATGAATTTTCCATTATTAATCAATCCCATCATTGCTATATATATATATATATATCCCCCCTCCCAACTTTCTTTGCAAACCTATAACTCGCATGATTGAAAGATGGTGGCAGCATGAGCTTTCCTAGACTTCAATCTACTTCCTCAGATGCATTTGAGCAAATGCATCTGAGGAAGCAGACTGAAGTCTAGGAACGTCTTATGCTGCCACCTTCTTTCTTTCAGTGAGTCTCAAAGGTGCTACAAGATCTCTCTCCATTCTGATTCTACAGACTAACACTGCCATAACTTTGAATTATAACATGCATTTCAGCTGTCTTCAAGCGAAGAAGTCTTTAGGTATCTAAGCAAACTTGTGGCGACAGTGGTGGGGAATAGTTAAATGGAGTAATCCATCGCTTTGGTCACCCCATATCTCTCTTTGCCCCCCCCCCACATATATATATACATGACCTCTCTCTCTTCTTAATATCTAAGTGACCTCTTCCCTTTTTCTCTCTTGGCCTGGCTTTTGGAAGAAGAGAGGACCTTATTCAGCAAAGGCAAAGCACCCAGATTTCAATGGGAGGCAACTAAGGCTGAGCTGGGCAACCGAGTTCTGCCAAGCCAAGCCAAGCCAATGGCCACAGCAGGGGCGGGCAAAATGTGCCCAGAACCCCTTTTGATATGACCCACAACCCCTTTCTATGCAACCCACAAGCCTCCTTCTAGTGTCTAAAGAATAGCAGCATAAGCCTCTGTTGCTGTGTGCCTTCAAGCCATTTCTGATTTATGGCCACCCTATTAGAGGGTTTTCTTGCCAAGCTTCTTCAGAGAGATTTCATATGCATCTGAGGAAGTAGACTAGTCTAGGAAAGCTCATGCTGCCAACTTCTTTCTTTCACTTAAGGTGCAACAAGATCTGATTCTACAGACTGTACTGATCCTATAGACCAGGGGTAGGCAACCGCCGAGGGACTTCAGCTCCCAGAATCCCAGGAGCTATTGGCCAACATGGGACTATTGGCCAACATGGCTGAGGCTTCTGGGAGCTGAAGTCCCTCGGTCCTTAAAGGGGATAGTTTGCCTACCCCTATAACATTTGCAGATTTGATTATTTGTGGATTCAATTAATATGTTCGCGCTTGGACTCTCTAGGTCAGGGGTAGGCAACCTTTCCCCTTTAAGGGCCGAGGGACTTCAGCTCCCAGAATCCTAGGAGCTATTGGCCAACATGGGACTATTGGCCAACATGGCTGAGGCTTCTGGGAGCTGAAGTCCCTCGGCCCTTAAAGGGGAAAGGTTGCCTACCCCTGCTATAGACTAACACGACTATATCTTTGAATTCTTCAGAGAGGGTATGCCATTGCCATGCTCTGAGGCTGAGAGAGTATGACTCACCCAGAGTCACCCAGTGGGTTTCCATGGCCCAAAACCTGGTCTCCAGAGTCTGATAAGTCCAAAGCTCAAACCACTACAGCAGGCTGGCTCTGAATCTCCTATTCAAATCTCAACCTCTTATTCAGGGAAGACCCTGGTGTTGAATTATTATTTTTAGGGGGGGGGGGGAATCGTGTCTGTTGTCAAATCCTAACACAAACCATACCAACAATACGAGCATCAACATCTACTACAAGAAAAAAGCGGGGTATTGCCTCTCTTTCCTCTAAGTTTCCTTAGGAAAGAGATGTGTGTGTGTGTGTGTGTGTGTAAATAAGAGTGGCACTCTTCGAAGGGAACCCTCATTAGTTCGTTGTCCAAGGCTAATAAAGGAACAGAAGTGGATATTATGGGAGCCCAGCCTTCACACACGCTCTGTCAACCGAAATCAACCGACTCCAAGCTTGATCCAAATTGGGGCTAACTGGGATCCAATTGTCCAGGCTCTCTTCCCCCTCCTCCCCCCCCCCTTCCTAGGAAAGACTTTTGAGACAGATCTCAGGAGAACCCCTACACCATCTAGGAAGGAAAGGAAAGGAAAGGAAAGGAAAGGAAAGGAAAGGAAAGGAAGGGAAGGGAAGGGAAGGGAAGGGAAGGGAAGGGAAGGGAAGGGAAGGGAAGGGAAGGGAAGGGAAGGGAAGGGAAGGGAAGGGAAGGGAAGGGAAGGGAAGGAAAGGAAAGGAAAGGAAGGGAAAGGAAAGGGGCTAGGGTTTGGAAAGCTGGGCCTATGTTTACCCATGAGTGGAGGAGGGATGGAAGAAAGAGAACCATCCTATTTATATGAAGAGGACTCCAAAGTTTGGGTGGGTAAAGGGGGGGGGGGAGAGAAACTTGGAAACGCAAGGGTGCTCTTGCGCATCTCCCCTTGTTTTTGCTAGGGCAGCCGACTCGCGAGAGAAGTAACTTCTCGCTCGGATTAGCTCTTAAAATAACAATATTTTCTTTTCTCTCTCTCTCTCTCCACCGCCTGCTCCCCCTTTTCCTGCAATGTTTAATTTAAAAAGGAAGGGAGGGAGTAAGTGGCTTTGTTTGGATAATTAACTGCTCCCCAAGTAGAAAAAACAGATGTGTTTGCTCAGTTAATCACAAGACATGAATATATATATATATATATATATATATGGTGTGTATATATACCGTGTCTTCTGATATATGTATATATGCTATGTATGTGCATATATATGCGTGTGTGTGTGTGTGTGTGTGTATATATATATACACCGTGTCTTCTGATATATGCATATATGGTATGTGTGTGTGTGTGTCTGTGTGTGTGTGTATATATATATATATATATATGCCGTGTCTTCTGATATATATAGATATATATAGATATATGATATATATGTGTGTCTGTGTGTGTATTATACCGTGTCTTCTGATATATGTATGTATTATATATATATATATATATATATACCGTTCCTTCTGATATATAATATTTGCCCCCTCCAAGAAAAGGAATTCCTTCCGATTGCAAGACAGCTGCGTCCACCTTCCTCCAAAACGCCAGCATTTATGGTCCGATCCTAGTCAGGTTTACTCCAAAGTAAACCATGTTTTGCCTTTTTTTTTTTTTTAAGCCTGGGAAAGGAACGAGCACAGCTTTGCAGCTCCTGAGTGGACAGCCTGTTTTCCCTTGTCTAATAATAATAATAATAATAATACAAGAGAGGCTGCCCTGGCAAACTGCTGCTGTCCTCTCAGTCCTGCCGCGTGGGAAGAAGAAATGGAAAGTCGGTGGGGCGGAGTAGGAAACTCTCTCTCTATATATATCTATATCTCGAAATATATAAAGTTTTAATGGCACCTCTGACATATTAAATGAGGCAGTTTTACAATTGGGCCCGGCTGCGATGCTAACTGATTACAACCGCCTTATCAAAAGGGCAATACGATTTATAACTCGTCCAGGCACGAGCCCCGGCATGACAAACAATGGGGAGAAATCTGGTTTGTATTATATATGGGGAAGATCTGAATATATATATATATATATATATATATATATATATATATATATACACACACACATATGGGGAAGATTCTAAAGAGATGTGATGGCCTGAAGCCCTCCGTTTTCGGAGGCAGAGAGGAAGGGTCTCCCCATCCAAGCCTTTCCCCCAAAACTCTCCAGACCTGAGCTGAGTCCTTCTTTCTGATCCTCCCTCCTTCCTTTTCCCTGTCATCTTCTAATGCTGGGTTATTTACCCTCTTAATCCGGATTTGTTTATTCAAGAGGCCTCGGCTTCGCCTCTTCTCCGGATTCGATTTAAAGGCAACCCTCCTCCACACAACACAACACAACACAAGACAACACAACCACACACTCAGCCCCTAGGATTCGGTTTCCGCAGACCCTTTTGGGGAAGGAAAGAAGAAACCCTCTCCTTGTTCTCTTTAATATCCAGAAAAAAGAAGAAGAAGGGGGGAGAGAGAGAAGGGAAATCTTTGTGCAGCTTGTAAAGAGGAACCGATTTCTTCTGGTCTGAGCTTTCCTGGATGATAGTCTACTTCCTCAGATGTAAAGAAAGCGAGAAAGAAAGATGGGCGGGTGGGTTGGGTGGATGGGCAAAATATCTGTTTTGAAAATATCTGCTTTCTTGTCTCAACCTACTTCTTTTACATCCTTAAAGAGGAGCATTTCCTCTGGAGTAAGCCTAGTTGATAGTTTTTTTTAAAAAAATAAAATAAAATAAAAAATAGATAAATAGAGATAGATGGAAAGATAGGTAGAAGACAGATGGAAGAATGGATAGAGATAGATAGATAGATAGATAGATAGATAGAAAAATAGTTGGAAAGATAGGTGGAAGAATGGATAGAGATAGATAGATAGATAGATAGATAGAAAAATAGTTGGAAAGATAGATGGAAGAATGGATAGATAGATAGATAGAAAGAAAGAAAAATAGTTTGAAAGATATATGGAAGAACAGATAGATAGATAGATAGATAGAAGATAGATAGATAGAAAAATAGTTGGAAAGATAGATAGAAAGATAGATGGAAGAATGGATAGACAGAGAGACAGACAGACAGACAGATAGGAAATAGTTGGAAAAATAGATGGAAGAATGGATAGATAGATAGATAGATAGATAGATAGAAAAAATAGTTGGAAAGATAGATGGAAGAATGGATAGACAGACAGACAGATAGGAAAATAGTTGGAAAGATAGATGGAAGAATGGATAGATAGATAGATAGATAGATAGATAGAGAAAAAGGATTCCCACGTATTTCCCTGCGATCCGAATGTACCACGGAGATCCACTTTCTGCCCCCCCATAACTGCAATATTCCTTTACTTTCAAAACCGGGAGGAAAGGGGTGGTAAAAAGGTAAAAAGGTGGGGGAATCCCTCAAGTTTCTGCCACAAAGCAAGGACCAGGACTAAGCGTTTTTTAAAATGATCGCAATGAGGTGAACATTTGCCATTAACTAGACAGCGGCCCAGCAGGGAGCTCAATAGACCGAGGGAGGGATCTGGCTCAGAAGAGGAAGAAGAGGAGGACCCCCCCCCCCTTCTTTTGAGTAAAAAATCCTCTTTTCTCTCTCTGGCTTATGTAGGCCTCCTGGCAAGGAAGTCCCACTGACCCACTTGGGTTTGCTCTCTAGGAACCAGGCTGGATCAGGGCCCGAGTGCCTTGGATGCAATGCATTTCTCCAAAGCCAGGGTTTATTATAGTGGGGAGACCTCAACCCCCTCAATGGGGATTTTCCTTCATTGGGGACCTTGGATTAAAGACAACCGTCCACTTCCACACATTCAAAGGGCTTGATTTTCTCCAAGCGAACTATCTATCCACCTCCTGACCAGAAATTCGACTTTTTTTTGGGGGGGGGGGGGAGTCTCTCTTTTGTTTTCTGCTTTCTTTTCTCTCCAGTCAGCTGGAAATTGGGACACCTGGTTAGGCCACCCACTTTCCTTTGCCACAGGGATGTCTTTTTTTCCCTTTTTCCTTTTTAAAAAGGCTTGTCCCTTCCTCAAAACCTAAGGCCAGACCCCCCCACCTTTCCCCCTTTTCTCTCTCACCAGAAATCTCTGAAAGCCTTTCTGTCTCCCCCAACACACCAAACGGAAGGCCAGCCAAATAAAAATAAACCTGATCCTACAGGGAAAAATAAACAACCCAGGGTTGTACACACACCTAGGTGCGAGATGCTGTGTGTGAAGGGGGGGTTGTTGTTGTTGTTGTTTTTAGGGAGGAAAGAGACTTTTCTTTTACTCAAAGGAGTCCCTAAATGCCTCAAGCCCTCCAATCCTAACAAACTCCTTTCCCCACCTCCTACCTGAAAACTATTCCACCATTTATTTCCTATTGCAAAGGACTTCTGGAGCAGCCCAGAAGGCAGAAAGAAAGCCCACCAGTTTGTTGTTGTTGTTGTGTGCCTTCAAGTCATTTCGGGCTTAAGGCGACCCTATGGTGGAGTTTTCTTGGCAAGTTTCTACAGAGGCGGTTTGCCACGGACATCCTCTCAGGCTGAGAGAGTGTGACTCGCCCAAAGTCACTCAGTGGGTTTCCATGGCTAAGCCAGAATTCGAACCCTGCTCTCCCAATGTCCTAATCCAATGCTCAAACCACTCTGCAAAGCTGACTCAAGCCCACAAGTGGATGATAATAATGCATTATTATTATTATTATTATTAATGCACCAAAGCATTACGACTTATGCCAGGATTAGAATTAGTGCCATCCACGACTGTGAACCTGTCTGAAATCTTTCTGCTTTTAACTATTCTGTCCATCTTCAGCTCTGCTTTCCAAACTAAGAAATGCATCGCAACGTTCAGCCCTCGACCTACATCCCCTTTGTGTGTGTGTGTGTGTGTGTGTGTAAAAGGGAGCTGAAATAAATTGGGGGGGGGGAGTATTAATCTCAACCCTTCCTCATTCTGCAAAACCCACTGGATTCCCTTTTTTCTGTGTTGAGAAATAGATAGAGAGAGAGAGAGAGAGATAGATAGATAGATAGATAGATAGACAGACAGATATAGATATATATAGATATATTTCTCAACACAGAATTGCTTTTTTCTCAGCACAGAATTTCCCTTTTTCTATATATATATATATATATCTATATAGGAGGCATTTTGCTGCTTTGCACAGCAGTGGGGTGCCTCCAACAGGAGGAGGAAAGGGTGGTTGGTGTGTGTTTGTGTGTATGTTTGTGCATGTGTGTATGGGGGTGTTTCAAACATTTTTTCAAACACCCCCCCCCCCCCCATTTCTCCCTTTTGGAGAGGAGAGAGACCCCTCTGCTCGCCCCTGACTCCCCCTTCCCTTCGGCCCCTGGCTTCCCTTTCTTCGCAGGCTTCCCTCTTTCTTTCTCTCTCTCTCTCTCTCTTTCTGCAATGCACTTTGGGGAGACGCCATGTTGCCTGAGTTCAAGAGGACCGACCTGGCTACCCAAGGCGTTACTTTCACACGCTTCCCCTCTTCCCCCCCCCCCAAAAAAAAAAAGCCACCGACAGGCTTTGCTCTTCCAAAAACACACACACTAGTGCAACCCAGGAGGAGAGGAAGAGCAAAAGAGCAAGTTGCAAGAAGGGTCACCTTTGCACCTGGGAGTGGGGAATCCATCTATCTATCATCTAGAAAGTGCAAAGAAAGAGACTGCAGCCACTGGAACCCACCACCCACCCAAGTGGGGAAAAATTAAACATAAATATAAATTATGTATTTATGTATTTATTTATTTATATTTTTAATATTATTTCTTTGCAGGGGATACACACACACACACAAATACTGAATGTGTGTGTGTGTGTCTTTGCAGGGATATATCTATATCTATATCTATATCTATATCTATATCTATATCTATATCTATCTATATCTATATAGATAGATATAACCTAGAAAGAGCTTGCAGCTACTGGAACCTACCACCCACCCAAATGAAGGAAAAGATAAATTTATTTATTTATTTACTTATTTCTATTTTCCCCCACTTGGGTGGGTGATGGAGTTCCAGTGATATGATATTATATATATATATATATATATATATATATATATATATATATATCTCCCTGGAAGCTATATATATATATATATATATATATATATATATATATATATATATATATCCCTGGCAGCCACCACCGCAGGGTTTCTTATCTCTTTGCAAAGTTTATAGCTGGAAGGAGAAAGTTAGAGGGGAAAGGTGTGCAAAAAAAGAATGAGATGCAGAGAGAAAAGCAAGGCTGGGGTGCAGGAGATGTCTCTGATCATGCTAATAATAAGACCATCCACAACAACCACTTTCTTTCCTGCTTTAAAACTATTCCTTCTTGTTTTTCTTTTCCTCCTCCTCCTCCTCTTTAAAAATTGAAAAGGATGCAAGCATTGAGAAGGATGCAAAGGTTGAGGCTGGAAAGGGAGGAAGAGAGGGACTGAGATTGCAGACAAAATGAGAAACACAACAACAACAACAACAACAATGCCCTCCAAGGGGAAGAAAGGTGGAGAGATTGAAGCCCAGAAAGAGTTGCCCCTATTTAAAAGTAACCTAGTGGTTTTTCTGTTTTGTGTTTTCTCCCTAAAGGAGCCCTAGTCAATTTCACAGAGTCCAGGCCCACCTCCCTTGTCCAGGCCAATTGCTTGGGGGAGTTCTTTTGTTCTAACTCAGCAGGCGAAGAAAAACTTGATTTTAAGGGCCATAAACTCACACCTATCTCTGAGCCTTGAAACAACCCTTATCTATAGGTGTGGGTGAATGCATACATATATACCTCTGAAGTGAAGGGGTGGGTTGTGAAGAAGGAAAAATTGGGGGGGGGGTTGAGTCGATGCTGAATCCTTTTTAAGCCTTTTCTGCCATCTTTCCTTCCAGCCCAAGCTCAACTAGAAACTGCTTTGGGAATTTGGAGGGAGGGGGGCAGGGGAGACAATTGCCAAGAGTTATACAACTCTACCTGAGGCCTGAATATAGCATCCTCCATGGATACACCTCCACCAATACACTCCTTTGTGGGCTGCAATCCATGGAAATGTCATGCTGAAATAAATTGGCTGGTTGCAAAGATTCCACAAGGCTTCTTTCCTCTCCCACACACCCTTAAAATAAATAAATAAATAAATACTAGATATCTACCTGAATGGCATCCTCCACCAGTGCCTCTGTGGGCTGCAATCCATGAAATTTTGTGCTAAAATAAATTGCAAAGATTCCACAAGATTTCTTTTCCCTCTTTCTCACATACCCCCCTTTTTTAAAAAAAATACTGGAACAGGCGAACACCTACTGCTTTAAATAGAGACACAAAGGAACGAGGCAAAACTGGTGGAGGAGTCAAACGTCAAGAAAACGTCAGGCGATATAATAAAGCAGGAATGCAATGGCAATCAATGGTGGTTGAGAAGAAACCAACACACACAAGCCTATTGAAACAAGCCAGCCTGCCCTGCAACCTGGGAGGAGAGATTTCACTCTCTCCCATCCTGCTCAGTTGCACAAACACAACACAAATATCACTACAGCCAGAAGTCACACTTCCCTCCTTAACAGAGCAAGCCTGTTTGCCTCTAGATACATCAGAGAGGAAATGAAACCTTGACAAGCCATTCACAATAGAAGACCATTTCTTGAAAAATCTGAATTAAATTAAATGAATCCATCCATACGCACATCTGACCAAAGCAATCCAGAGCTCAAGACCTGGAAAAGACTCATTCTGATTTGAACGGTGGAGATCCATTCATCCCAGCTCCATGAGGACTAGAGCCTTAGTCAGATACAAAATGTAGACCTGCCAAGGGAGGAATGGATGAGTCTAGGAGGACCAGACCTAAGCATGCAATGCTGCCTATGTTTAACCTCCAAGTAAATCCTCTATGTTTAAGGGAGTCTGTTTCCAAGAAAGATTGGAAATCAACAGTAACCTGGTCCTGAGTGAGTCTCCTTAGGATGTAGGGCCCAAAAGGCCTTTTTATGATAAAGTGAGTGCCACCTTATAGACATTTCCCAACACAAGCCTCCCTCTTTCCTTTATGGCCCAAGGAGATCTACCTCTCAAAGAAAGGGAGGCAGAAGATGGAAAGCTTCTCAGATGAGAAGATCTCTTGATGACAATGTAGAACTTAAACCCTAGGCTGGGAAAAACCTAGGGTGGTTGGAAAATCACTTGTGGGATAACTGGCCTACATTGACCACATTTAAAAAATTTTTTTCCAAAAGGTCCCTAAAAGTGTTCCTCTATGTGAGAGAATGAGAGATCCATCTCAGTGCTAAACATTGGGTTGTATCCTTCCTCCAGACACATACATGCACACAGCAGCCCAGTTCCTAAGTGTGACAGAAATAACAGCCCATCTCTCATCTTACCACCCCTTCCCTCCTCCTTCTAACCAATTTATTTGTAGTTAACCAGAGGGGGGTAAGACGAAGGGGAGGTTGCCATCTCAAGTTGCAGTCCTGTCTTCTGCAATACACACACTGTCCCATTTCCAAGCCACAGATAAAACCAAGAAGTGAAGGTTCCCCCATTTCCCTTCCAGGCCACCCCATAATAAGCCCCATAAGCAAACCCCATGTAGGCCACCTGCATTTCTAGGTTGGAAGCAGATCCTGACAAGGTATATCCATATCTCGCCAACAGTCAACAACTCATAAGAGCGGAATAAAACATGGATCAATAAGATGAATATATCATTCCCCCACAAGCATTTAGGAGAGCCATACAAAAGTGGTCAGATATCAAATAATATTTTAATTTCTGAATACTTTCAATTTTTTTTCCTTGGAATATAACACACAAAGACTGGACCAAACAGTTTTCAGTTATTATAACTTTTACAGTATACAGAAAAATGTTGCACTTAAAAAAAAAAAAAAACCTTCAGCTTTTTTTTTCTCTTTTAAAACACAAAAACTGTAAACTCTAAGATACTGAATCAACCACGTTTATCTATAAGTGCCAACAGTAGTGTTATTTTTTTTTGTCATGCTGAATTCAATGGTTTTTTTTCTTTTTTTCTTTAAAAAAAGGGGAAAATATCAACAAGTATTATAATACAAAGAGCTTGCAAATATACAAACAGATAAAGAGGAACTTGGTAACAATTCAGGACAACTAGGCAGAACCCAATTTCATTCAAATTACAAAAAAAGTTCACTTTGTGATGATTCTCTGTGTGTGGTTTTTGTTTCTCCTGTGCGTGTGTGTATGTGTGGTTTTCCCCCCATCAAAACCAGGTTGTGTCTTCGACACACAATTCCATCTCCCTCCAAGAATTACCCATTCCCTTCCAAAATCCATGCTTTGTCTTTAAAATATATATATTAAAAAACCTAGCCAAGGATGGGTGGGCTGCAGGGGAGGGGGGGGGAAAGAGGTGGTTCTTTTATTTTCCTTTTGGGTCTGGATCATTAAAATCATGAAAGCTTGGAGCTAAATTTTGGCTGACCAGGTTTTTTTTAAGTGCGCTTCCATTTCTTTATTTTTTTCTCTAGTACTGTTGAAGGGGAGATTGGATTTTTTTTCCCTTTTACCTTCTTCTCATAAACCTTCCCATGACAGTTTTAATTCTTTCAGAACATATTTTTTTCAAGGATACACAGTTTCTTTCTTTTTTTTTAAAAAAAAAATGAAGCCAAGATTATATCAAAATTATTATAGAACCACAGAATAAACTGGTTTGGAACCAGAAACAATACAAAAAGAAGAAGAAAAAACCAACCCCAAACAAAAACTCTATAGGTACACAGACAACATAGGACAAATTAAGAGGGGGGGGGGGGAAGAGAAAGAGAGAAAGAAAGAGAGAGAAAGAGAGAGAGAGAGTTGTTTCCATTCTGTTAATTATCTCCAGATATCCTCTTAAATGCACTTTTCGCAAGAGATTGTGTTTCAAAGTTTAACACCCCCACAAAAAAAGAAAAGAAAAGTCTATTTCCATTTTAAAAAAATGAGAAAGAAAGAGAGAAAGAAAGTGAGAAAGAGAAATAGCAACTTCTGAACGACAAGGATATTTTTTTTTCTCTCTGAATGCATTCTGTAAAAAGTTCATTTAATGAGTTTCTCTCCTCTGTTGTTGTTTTTATATATATATATATAAATCAATTCAAAGTCCATTCAAATTCTTCTTTTAGCCAAGGTGTCACCAACCTTCCTTGGTTAGCTGAAGGACGTTATTTCATTTTATTTAAAACAAAACAAAAACAAAAAAAGCCAGACCCCAAAGTCACTTGCCAACAACAACAACCAAAAATAGAAAAAAGAAAAAGGAAAAAAAGAAAAAGAAATTCTCTGTTCCAATTTTTTTCCATTTTTTATTTTTGTCCCCCACAAATTCTCAGATTTCTGGGGCAAAAGTTGGGTGTTTTTGTTGTTGGTTGGTGGTTGTTTTATTTCCCCCCTTCAACCAATATATTTTTTAAAATTTTTCCTCCTCCTCCTCCTCCTCCTTATTGAATGGCCATATAAGGCCAGTTAAAACTGCTTCCAGACAGTAACATATCCCGGATCAGGGTTTCGATGGGGGTTTTACCTACCAAACGGACGAAAAACAATTGCTCTATGACTGAGGAAGAAACGGTGCGGAGAGATGGGAGACGTAACAACAGTTTTCCAAAACGCGTGGGTTGGTTGGGGTATTGACTTCTCACGTACTCTTCCAACGCGCATTGGGACTTCTCTTGTAAACTTTCAACGTGGGCAACGTCGGAGAGACCACACGCATCTGGAAGAAAATGGGTTGCAAAGGAGGTTTGCAAAAAGAGGGGGGGAAGGAAGGAAGGAAGGAAGGAAGGAAGGGAAGGGAAGGGAAGGGAAGGGAAGGGAAGGGAAGGGAAGGACAGAGAGCAAAAAAGAAGTCACCATCAGAACAGGGAGACCAGATGTCACAACTTGCAAAAACAGAGGCGCTGCAAAATGCAAGACGATGCAAAAGTATAAGCCCTTAACCCCCCATAAAAGCTCAAAACAAAAACCCACCACAGTGCTGCTATATAAATGGGGGTGCAATGTGTTGTGTTTGCAACCATTTCATTTCAGAAAGGAGCAACATGCAGAACGTGTAAGAAGAAGAAGAGAGGACCTTAACCCCATAAAAACTAAAAACAAAACCCACAACTCCACATTAAATGGGTTTGCAATCATTTAATTTCAGAAAGGAGGACAAGGCATTGCAAAATGCAGGGGGTGCAAGAACAGTATAGGACCTTAACACCCCCCATAAAAGCTAAAAACAAAACCCACAAAACCGCATTAAATGGGGTGCAATGTGTTGTGTTTGCAATCACTGAATTTCAGAAGGAGGACAAGGCATTGCTAAATGCAGGGGGTGCAAGAAGAGTATAGGACCTTAACACCCCCATAAAAGCTAGAAACAAAACCCACAATACTGCTATAAATGGGGGTGCAATGTGTTGTGTTTGCAACCACCACAATAAGTTATTTGAAAAAGGAGGACAAGGCACTTGCAAAAAGCAGGACGTGCAAGATGATTATAGGACATGACCTTTACCATGTAAACTACATATACATATATATATATATATATATACCTTTATATATAAAATATAGAACTACTTTTACCATATATATATAAAACACCACATATAAAAATACCTTTACCATATATACCATATCTTTACCATATAAAAGCTATTAAAAAAACAAACAAAACAAAAACCACCACAAAGCTATTATAAATGGGGGTGCAATGTGTTGTGTTTGTAACAACAACAACGATTGATTTTGGTCATTGACTAGTATCTAAAGAATGAGTGCAATTATTAAAACAAGGAGCAAGGTTTTGTATTTTACTATCCATGGACATTCCTCCTGGAGAGAAGGTTGGAGTGGAGGACAGGTCCTGGAAGAGGAGGACCTTGGTCACCCTGGACCAGATGCCATAACTGCAAAGGAGGACAAGGCACTGCAAAATGCAGGACATGCAAGAAAAACATGACCCCATAAAAGCTTTAAAAACACTACTACAAAGGGTGTGTGTGTGCAATGTGTTGTGTTTGCAACCACAACAACAATTTATTTCGGTCATTGACCAGTATATAAATAATGAGTGCAATTATTAAAACAGGGAGCAAGATTTTCAATTTTACTGTCAATGTAAATGCATGCATCCTGCTCCAAATAGAGGAACTTTTGACATTCCTCCTAAACAGAAGGCTGAAATGGAGGACCTGTCTCAGAACCCAACCGGTTGCCCCTGGTCCCCTTTCTAGGACCCACATTAGATGCACACATTCCTGCTCCCCAAAACTTTCCTCAGCTTGCCCTAAGCTTTGCATTGCAAATCCTCAACATAGCAAATAAAGAGACTTGCTCCCAAGGAAAGGTGGCTAGAGATTTGGGCCTTAGGGCTTTGCAAAGCTTGGATGCTTTTCGTGATCACTTTCCAGTTTTCTCTCTCTCTTCCAAGTCTGACTGGACACAACCTTGCAGGCCAGCCTTTCCACAAAACAGACCGATCCCTTCCTTGGCTCACAAAAAATAAAATAAAATAAAAATGCAAGCATACCCTCTCTGTATGTTAGCTCCAGAAAGGCATCACCGCTTTGTGAATTTGGGGTGTTATTGTACTTTGTGGATTTGGTATATTATTGTTATTGCATATTGTGTGGTCCCATAGAGGCATCACTGCTTTGTGAATTTGGGGTGTTATTGTACTTTGTGGATTTGGGATGTTATTGCATTTGGCTTGGCTCCGTGAAGGCATGGCTGCTTTGTGGATTTGGGGTGCTATTGTACTTTGTGGATTTGGTTATATTGTTGCATTTTGTGGGTTTGGGATGTTATTGCATTTTGCCTGGCTCCATGAAGGCATGGCTGCTTTGTGGATTTGGGGTGTGATTGTACTTTGTGCATTTGGGATGTTATTATTGCATTGTGCATGGCCCCATAAAGCCATCGCAGCTTTGTGGATTTGGATGGATTGTATGGCCAACAACCCCCTGGAAAAGCCTTTCCATATTACTTCCAAGGAGGTGGGAGTCCCGAGGACCCGATTCAGCCCAGACTTAAGCCTTGGCAAAGCTAGACTGGCCAGGAACAATCCTCAGAAGTTGCAGCCCAGACTGAAGGGTCAGTCCTGTGAAACAGGACTTTCCTTCGAGGAAAACACCTCTGCTCTGGTTCCCTTGGATCTCAACGAACCTGGGCTTAAAACACGTGTCGAAATCCCCAAAAGCTCTCCTTCCATCCCCAACCCCCCTGCCCCCTTGTTCCCCCCAAAAAACAGTTTGCATATCTGTTTTTAAAATCACCTCTTTTTCTTTCTTTCTTTCTTTCTGTAAATGATTTGGACAGGTTTGCATTGCACTAAGATGCTGGGGGGGGGGTGTGAGATGTTGTGTCTTGTTTTTTTTAGGGGGGGAAGAAAAAAATAGAAATATAAGGCATCTTTCTAACCAAACCTTCCTCCGCCCCAAACACACGTTGAGGGGAAAAAATAAAATAAAATGAGCAGAGTCTAATGATCAAGGCGAAAAAAGGGGATATATATATATATATATATATATATATATATATTGTGAAAGGAAAGAACCCGAGAAGAAAAGAAAGACGAACCCACACACAGTCAGAAACTGGCTCAGCTCAAGATAATGGAGCTCAGCACCCAAAAAAATAAAGAAAGCGGTCCCCCCCCTAAAGGAGACACCGCATTTTCGACCAGTCTTTGAAACTGATTTAAGTGGCCCTTTAAAACTGATCTTGTCAGTTTAGTCTATTCAAGGGCAACCAAGCAAACTCTGATCTCTCTCTTCATTAGAGCAGTTTCTCCCTCTTCTCTCCCCCCTAAACTCCCTCTCCCAATCTCTCTCTTTCTTTCTCTCCCTTCTTTTCTTCCCAAATCATACATCCATAGAGAGATCTATCTCTCTAAAGGGTACTCTCCCCAAAATTAGGATGGGAGATGCATTTCTGCACCATGCATGCCCATCATTGCATTTGCAATATTTATTTAGATTGATATATACATATATATATATATTGCCTTCGATTTGCAGACATAGATATTTAGGGTGTGCATC
The DNA here is from genome assembly GCA_026167975.1 of Phrynosoma blainvillii. NCBI lineage: Eukaryota > Metazoa > Chordata > Lepidosauria > Squamata > Phrynosomatidae > Phrynosoma > Phrynosoma blainvillii. Next base: position 3,998,792 of record JANUYF010000010.1, on the reverse strand, counting down.
TATCTATCTATATATGCATATATGTTTGGTTTTTTGTTTTTTGTTTTTTGCACCACTTCAGACAAGAGTAAAATACAATGAGGTCTCTCCTTTTAATCAGAAGCTGCCTTTGCTCAGGTTGTGACCTTAGCTGCTTGGGCAAAGTACTAACACATGCATGGCTTGAAAGCCATTAGAAATCCAGATATAAGTTCTAAAGGAAGCCTTAGGAAAAAAAAAAAGAAAGACAGAAGAGGGCATACTATATGGCTCTCTGTGTATCTAAATGCACATACCAGCCACACATTGGGGCAACTTAACGGGGGAAATCCCCCATCTCCGTTTTCCCCCACGGCCAATATTTTATAACCCTACAAAAATCAGATAAGAGTAGCCTTTATCTCAACTGGGAAGGCTATTTAGGAGCAGAGCCCTGCATTTTGCAAACGCTCATAAATTTTACACTCGAGAGACAAAGAGCGGTGAGGGCAGGTAATAATATTAATAAACAGGCTTTTCTGAAATATAGTCCTAATAATAATAATAATAATAATAATAATGAGAATTGGAGGAGGGCAATTTCTTTGCAATGAACTCTTCGGGATGGATGATCTGGGCCTTAAAGAAGGGAAGGAAGGAAGGAAGGAAGGAAGGAAGGAAGGAAGGAAGGAGAGAAGCCTCCCCTGAAATCATACACAACCAACACACACACACACACTTTTCTTTTCTAGGATTGTCTCTGATGATCGATCACTGTTTGGAGGCCGAGTAATTTCGATAGGGAGTGAATATTGGGGCAGGAGGAGGGGTAGGAACTGTGGAAAGCAATAATATATGAAAGGAAGTTCAGGTCACGACCTAAATTTTGGACAAAGTCCAGAAAGGCACTTGGAGTCCCCAGACCTCCCTTAACACAACAAGGACTGGATTATAAATCCTTATTTTCCCACATAAAGTGCCGTTTGCTCGGCCTCCTTCCTGCTATCTCTGCATCATCTGTCCACCTATATCTATATCTATTTAAAAAGTAGTGTCAGATGACTAATATTTCAAGATTCAGCCATCTCTCTCCTGAAGCTTATTCTACCCCCAGGGCCCCAAGTTGTCCTATGGCTGACAAAAGAAATATAAATCTCTGGATACAGATATTTACTTAAAATTAATTGTGCCTGTGTGTTGCTGACACACTCTCTCTCACACACACAATATATATATGTGTGTGTGTGTGTATTTTTTGAGAAGTGTCAGGGTTAATAATTATAATTATAAATATAATTATTATAATTATAGTGACCTAACCGACTGAATTGTAATAATAATAATATATATTTATTTATTTTTTGGGGAAAAAAATCCTTAAATCCAGTATGGTTTGAAATTTTTTTGCCTCCAGAATTAATATCAGATATATTACTGGCCCAGGTTGAACCAGGGCTAATTAGATTTCATCAAGCATTCCATTATTGTTTTATAACTGTGGTGCTATTTATATGCAACAGAAAGTTGGCAAAGACCTCTCTTCCACACACACACACACCTTCGATTGTTTTAAGTGACACCTTCCTTACTCCTTTTTCTTTTTCTTTTCTTTTTTTAGGAAAAAGAAAAGGGAAGGAACCCAGAATTTTGCAGCTCACGAATTGCAGCTGCAAACTCCAGCTAGGATTACTTGACTAGCTGCTCCTGCTGAAAACCAACATCCACAGCTTTCTGTTGTTGTTTCTTTAAAAGATCCCCTAATCCCTGCTCACTCAAGGGAAAAAACATCTTTTTCTTCCTTCTCTCCATCTACTAGAAAGCCTCAGCCCGAGCTTCTCCAAGAAGCGTTTATTCACTTCTACTCCTTCCAGAACCTGATCCATTAGATTAGAGGAGAAACTAATCCTTCCTACGGTTCAGTTCAGACGTACTGTTCTCTCTTAGTAAAAATATGTCTCCATGTTAGCCACTTCCCTGTCTGTCCCCTTCGAAGTGGGTTCTTACCTCGGTTTCATAATTCACTTCTTTCTTTCTTAAATCACAGACTCGAGGTATTTATCAAGTGTACTGGCCCTTACATTGAATCCACTGTTCAGACTGTCTCTGTGCAATTCTTCCCATGCTTACTCAGGAGCAAGTCCCCCCAGTGCAGCGAAAACTTAAGGAAACTGAGTTTCGGACTGCATTTTAGTGGGAACGCTTCTGGCCCAATCAGACTAATAATAAGGACTCCATATTGTTCAGGGTTTTTCCCCCCAACTAAAGTTAAATCTGCTCAAATTACTTGGACAGAATACATTCCTACTTTCTGTTCCCTTCCTTTTCTGAGCCAGAGAGAACTTTGAAAACTTTCTCCTTTCCATTGACACTCAAGTGTCTCGACAAAGCAAGACTTACTCCCGAGGAAACTGGGTAGGGATGAGGAGGAGTGGGGCTGAAGTCTGTCTGCCTGCCTAATCCCCCCCCCCCAAAAATAAATCCAAAAACAACAAGAAGCAAAATCACAACCACCACAAAAACAGGGAGACAGGTGCCCTTCTAGGTTGAGTGGCCATCCTACGGATTTCCTCACCAGAACCTTTCTTCATCCAGATCCTAGATCCTCCCTGGCCCTGTCCAGATACTGGATCCTCCCAGGATCTATCCAGAACCTAGATCCTGCCTGAGCCTGTCCAGATCTTAGATCCTTCCTGGTCACGTCCAAATCCTAGGGGTCATGTCCAGATCCTAGATCTTTCCTGAGCCTATCCAGATCCTAGATCCTTCCTGGCCATGTCCAGATCCTCCATCCCTCCTGGTCATAGTCCAGATTTGAGATTCTCCCTGGTCCTATCCAGATCCTAGGTCCCTCCTGGTCATGTCAAGAACCTAGATCTTCCCTAAGCCTGTCCAGCTCCTCCTCTTGGTCATGTCAAGATCCTAGATCTCCCTGAGCCTGTCCAGCTCAATCCATGCTTCCTGGTCATGTCAGGATCCTAGATCTTCCCTGAGCCTGTCCAGCTCTTCCATCCCTCTTGGTCATGTCAGGATTCTAAATCTCCCCTGACCCTGTCCAGCTCCTCCATGCTTCCTGGTCATGTCCAGCTCCTAAATCTCCCCTGGGCCTGTCCAGCTCCTCCATCCCTCCTGGTCATGTCAGGATCCTAGATCTCCCCTGTCCGTGTCCAGCTCAATCCATGTTTCCTGGTCATGTCAAGATCCTAGATCTCCCCTGACCCTCTTCAGCTCCTTCATCCCTCCTGGTCATGTCAGGATCCTAAATCTTTCCTGACCCTGTCCAGCTCCTCCATGCTTCCTGGTCATGTCAAGATCCTAGATCTCCCCTGAGCCTGTCCAGCTCCTCCATGCTTCCTGGTCATGTCAGGATCCTAGATCTCCCCTGGGCCTGTCCAGCTCCTCCATCCCTCCTGGTCATGTCAAGATCCAGATGGCAGATCCCAGGTGGACCCGCTAGGTCCTTGCCTCGCCTCGCCTCGCCCACTGACCTGAGGTGAAGAGGACGATGGCCTTCAAGCAGCTGTACTCCGCGGAGTCGACGTGCAAGGCCTTGAGCTTCTCGACCTGCTCCTGGAAGATCCGTATGTGGTCCATAAAGGCTACGACGCGGTCGGCGGACATGGGCGAGGCGTGGAGGCCGGCGGCGGCCAGGAGCGGGGCGACGTGGAGGGGCATGGAGCACTGGGCGGCGTTGAGGACGAAGAGCTCGCTCCAGGTGAGCCGCAGCAGGGCCACCTGGTCGGTGATCTGCAGGTCCGGGAAGAAGGGGATGTTGCGGGCCCACTCCACGGCGCTGAAGAGCATGCGGGCCGCCAGCTCGCAAATGTTCTCGATGCCCATGATGTTGTTGGGCTGCATGCACTGGCTCCCGAAGCGCGACGTCGGGTAAGGCTCGGCCCGCAGCAGGAGCGAGATATATCCCGAGAGGTACGAGTGGCAGTTGAGCGGGTCCCCGTTGGTTAAGGCGAACTGGCCGTGCGTCGGCTGAGTGGGTGGCATTCTGCCCCGCTGGACGGCTGCAGTGAAGAAGGAAGAAACTGCAGCACTTAGTACCTGCCTTGAGACCCCCCCCCCCAAGACCCCAGCAAGAAGGAGGAGAAGGGGGAGCAGGACGAGGGGACCCCCTAGTCCCCTCCAGTCCCGGGGGCCACAGCCTCACACGGCCCCCTCCGCCTCAAAGGGGCCAAGAAAGGCCCGCTTCCACAGGGACAGAGATTTTATTATTATTATCATTCAGCCCCATAGTCCTATATAATATATTCACAACACCCACACTTTATGTAGCTGATCCTGTATATATCCACCACCACCCCATATGTGTCCTATATATGTATTCACAAGCCCCACACGTTATATAGCTGATCCTATATATAGTCACAAGCCCCACACTTTATATATCTGATCCTGTATAGATTCACACCCCCATATATATCCTATATATATTCACAAGCCCCATATTTTATATATCTGATCCTATATATATTCACAAGCCCACACACTTTCTGTATCTGACCCTATATATATTCACATCCCCATATCTATCTGATCCTATATATATATATATATATATATATATATATATTCACAAGCCCACCCACATATATTTGTGCCTCTCTATATATATTCACAACCCCCACCACACGCATATGTGATCCTAGGTACATTCATAACCCCATACATACATGTGTGGTCCTGTAAATATTCACAATCCCCACATATACATGGTCGGATATATATTCACAACTCCACACACATATATGATGCTATATGCATTCACCCCCCTCTCTCTCTATATATGAGATCTTATTATATTCACAACCCTACACTTATATCTATGATCCTGTTTTCACAACCCCAAACATGTCAGGGTATGTCCATTAAAGCACTCAGTAAAGTATGTTTTATATATATGTATATATATATATATATAGAGAGAGAGAGAGAGAGAGAGAGCACTCAGTAAAGCATGTTTTTTCTACACACACACACAGACACCCCATACTTTAAAGACTGGCACATGTGGGGTTGTGTGCGTGTATATATGACCATACTCTGGCATGTATGGGGTTGTACATATCTCTATATCTCTATATATTCACAACCCCACATGGGCCAGAGTATATGGTCATTAAAGGACCCATTAAAGTATGGTCTTTTTTAATATATATATATATATATATATATATATATACATCTAATATATTTAAAGACCACACATTAATGGGTGCTTTAATGACCTGGCATGTGTGGGCTTGTGAAATGCTGGGAATGACTAAGGAAGAGGTCAGAGCTCTATGTTTATAGGCCTGCTTCAAGGGCTGAAAGGACAGCAACGGGCCCTATATATATATATATATATATATATATATATATATATATTTCAAAGCTGGTGCTTCAATGGTTGCGGGGCTAAGTGGGACTCTCCCTGGGTGTATGGACATGGCGCCTGTGTGTGGCTATGGGGCTGACCAAGAAGGTGGCCAAAGCCATTCCTTCCCCTTTTTCTCACCAAACGAAGGGGCCAAAAAGGGTCGGGGAAACAAAACACAGCAACCCATCCCTCTCCTTTCATTCAGTCGCCCCATAGATATCATCACATCGCCCCTTTTTCTGGTTACTTTGCTCTGCGGGTCCTTTAATTCTCACCACAATCGGATCACTAATACTAAATATCATACTAAATATAATACAGCAGTCAAAGTTGGGGAAGGGGAGGCCATTAACACCCCAGATATTTCAAACGCTTCTCTTTAAGAAGAGGAATGGGACGATGTTTTTATTATTATTATTATTATTATTAAACACAAATAGCAATTGAAAATAAAATAAAATATAGAAACACACACGGCATGCATACTTCACTCTACAAAACCGTAGCACTACCGTGAGAAAAAATATAGAAATGAAAGGCCCGCTTTCCACTAAAACAAAAAAAGACTGAGGTTTGTAAAGGGATTTCTCCCCCCCCCCTTCCGCTGAAAATGACCTAGAAATACAGGAATATATTCCTACATATGATATACAGCATATAGGAAATAATATATATATATATATATATATATATATATATTTCCCTCTGTATATTTCCTAGGCCAACAAAAGCCTTTGCAAGCACTCGGCTGGGTTGTTGTTTTGATGGAAAGTGTGGGCCTTCCTTTTGGTTCCTCAGTTTTCCATGATGGTGAGACAGAGAGAAAGAGAAAGAGAGGGATGAAAGGAATAGAGAGAGAGAAAGAGAGAGAGAGAGAGGGAAATTCCTCATCCCTGGGAGAAAAAAAATAATGAAGAGGGGAAAGTAGGGGACCCCAAAACCTTGGCTTCTGCGGGGAAGTAGCGGTCAGCAAAGGGCCAGGAAAAGACACTTTTCCTCCGTAAAAAGAAGCCGGAGTTCGGGAAGAGGAGAAGGAAAAAGGCCATGAAGAAGCCAGGAAGGCCGGCCTTTGCTTTCGCTCGGCTTCTTCCAGCTCCATCTTGGTAGAAAATCTCTCTCTCCATGCAAACAAACCCATGTCTCCTTTCAACTCTAGATTTATATATATATATATATTCCTTCAGGCGCCTCTGATCCTCATTCTCTCCACCCTCCCAGCTTCCTAATAATATATAATAATTAATAATGCGTGAATGGCAGATGATTTTTTTTTGTGCCCCCCCCCTTTTTAAAAAAAAAAAAATAAATAAAATAAAGGAGAATTTTTTTGCTGGAGGTGGAAGAAAAGAAGCCCTTCCTTTAGGGAGGAACTGGTGGAATTGCGAAGGGAAACGCCGCTCGGAGGGCCTCTGGCAACGGATCGATGGATCGGCCGATCGTTTGTTTGTTTATGGCGATTATTATTGGAGGGGAGGCAAGAAGAGAGAGACGTTTGGGCAGCTGAAGGGATGAGGTCCCTTGGCGCTCCGGAAAAGGAAGAGGATTTCCCACCCATATCCCCTTTTTGACCCAGAGATTTTTGCCTTTCTCTTCTCTCTAGGAGATCCCCTTTTCTTAGTGGATCCATCGGATCCATTGAAAAGTACGGAAAGGGGGTTGTGTGGGAGAGGAATGAGAGAAGGCAAAGGAGGACTCTCTTCAGGCCAGCAAGCTCCATTTGTGTTGCTAAAGCCAAGAAAGGCTGGCCAATATTACATATATATAGTGATATATGTAATATTGTTGCTGTTCTCTGCCTCCAAGTCGTTTTTGACTTATGGCGACCCTAAGGAGACCCTGTTTTCTGGGCAAGCTTCCTTCAGAGGGGGTTTGCCATGGCCATCGCCTGGGGCTGAGAGAGTGTGACTTGCCCAGGGTCACTCAGTGGGTTTTTATGCTTGAGCGGGGATTCGAACCCTGGATATATCTATATCTATATGTGTGTATATATGTGTGTACACACCATCACACATACAGATACATATACACACACATATGTGTGTGCATATACATATACACACACACACAAATATATGTCTCCGTGTATATACACACGTACATATGCATATACCTGTGTATACATACACAGATACGTATACACACAAATATGTGTGCGTATACACACCTAACTACATACATGTGTGTATACACAGACATAGGCACACATATATTTGCGTAAACAGTATATACACACACATGCACATACATACAGATACATATATACACATACATATGCACGCACGTACATGTATATACACATACATATGCATATATACACATATATTTATATGTGTATATATATACACATGTACACACATACATATACATATATACAGATATATATATGTGTGTGTGTATACACACACACACACACACACACACGCACATATATATCTGTATATCTATCTATCTATATCTATCTATCTATCCATTCTCCCTTTCTCTCTCTCACACACATACAAAGTTGTGCTGCCCCTCTCACCTAAACGCAACCTCCCTAAAAAGTGGCTTGCTACAGGCAACGGCTCCAAAACTTGCACCCCGAGCCTTTGACATTCCCAAAAATTAAAGATAAAATATATTTTAATAAATAAATAAATAAATAAATAAATTAAATGCAAGTCCTAGTGTGCTGAGGCTGAAGTTGAAGCAGGGTCCCCCACTTCTTTCCTTCCTCCCTCCCTCCCCCCAGCCCCCTTTTCCTTCCCTATTTCTTTTCTTTTTTTTCCCTCGTTTTCTTTTCTTTTATTCTTATTCTTATTTTGGCAGAGAAGTGGAAAACAAATGAAATTCCAATACCTTCCCGTCTCATGCCAACCTTGAGGCATTTCTTGAGGCGACAGTATTGGCACTGGTTGCGGTGGTGCTGGTCGATGGGGCAGTTCCGGTTGGCGCGGCACGTGTAGCTGAGGTTCCTGCGGACGCTGCGCTTGAAGAAGCTCTTGCAGCCTTCGCACGTGAACTGCCCGTAGTGCTTCCCGCTGGACTTGTCCCCGCACACCACGCACTCGATGTGCTGCTGCTGCTGCTGCTGCTGCTGCTGCTGCTGCTGCTGCTGCGTGGCCGTCCCTTTGTCTCCTCCTCCTCCGCCGGTGCCGGTGCTGTTGCTCTGGGCCGGGGTGCTGGGCGGGGGCCCCCCCTGGCCCGGGGTCTGCGGGGTGTGGGGGGCTCCGGCCGGGACCCCCCCGGGGGCTCCGGCGGCGGCGGCTTGCGAGGCCTGGCTCCCTTGTGCCGCAGCGGCAGCAGCAGCCGCCGCCGCCGCCACCTCGTCCTGCGGGTCTCGCCAGGCGCCCACTACCATGGCCATATCTAAGGGAGCCCGGGACCAGAGCGAGCGGCCCCCCGTTGCTGCTGCCGGCCACCGGAGCCCGCTCCCTTCCGACGGAGAGGCCTGCAGCTTTGCGGCCGGACCCTGGAGACTCCCCCG
>JANUYF010000010.1:1480000-1502500 GCA_026167975.1 Phrynosoma blainvillii | reverse complement strand
AAACCCCCTCTGAAGAAAGTTGCCAAGAAAACCTTGCAATAGGTTTGCCTTATGAACAACTTGAAGGCACATAGCACACAACACAACACTTTTAATTCAGCCATTCACGTTGCTCCCCAATGTTTTTTTTGGGGGGGGGTTGTAGAGAGGGGCAACTATCTGTGCTCCTCCCCCTTATTACAGCATTAGGCCCAGGTTATTTATTTATTATTTATTTCATTTATATGTCACTCTTCTACCCAGAGGGACCCAAGGTGGCTCACAGATAAAACATTTAAAAGCTCAATAAAAATCAAAACAATTAAAACATCTACATCCAATATAAAATCACATAAAATATACAAAAGTTGAAAACAAACTAAAATACACCTGCGCCATAAGAACCGCCCTGCTAGGCATATATACAAAATGCCTGCCAGTTAGAAAAGGAGACCAGCAGCTAAATTTTGGGGAAGGTGCCTTGTGATAAGACCTAAGGATCTTCATTCATATCTCTCACTTGTCTCTGCCTTTATGCTTCCTTTGACCCCATTCTTTGGCCCTTTCTTTTTGCTGATGAAGTCTAATCATTGGTCACTAGGTAGCGACTGTCCTAAATCAAATGAGATTTGAGTGGTTTTGATCTGTGTTTTTCATTTGTTTCTTTTCTTTTTTAATAGGCATCCCAACTTTATTATACGGGATTGGTTCCTGGTTCCTGGCCAGCGTCACAGAGACTGTTCACACACAGCATGGCCCAGTCACCATTTATTTCCTCAATAAAGAAGACGAAGGTGCCATGTACTGAACACAGAGAGAAAGAGATCACACTGCCACGGCTTATTGCAGCGAAGCATGTGTGTGAGTCTGTGCCTTTTGCCACTTAAAAACACAAGGGTAGGGATGGATTGGCATTTGCTATCAGCTCTTAGGAACACATGTCCCCATTCTTCCTTTGGTACCATTTCAGTTTTCTTTGGGTCTGGCAAATACTTAAAAGGCACAATGGAGCTATGGAGGGGGAAAACCCAACCTGGGAAATCACTTGAATCTACTTCTATCACCTAAAAAACTGTTTCTCGCTGTGCATACTGAAAATACATATAATGCTGAGAATGTTTCTTCTTTTCTATTGTTTGTGTGTATGTGGGCATTTTGTGATCATAGATGAGTTTGCTGGCTAACTTCTGTTATAGAATTTGAATGTGATGACGTGTGATGAGTTTGATTATTTAAGACTACTGTTATGCTAAATGGAGTTCAGTCCTGTATCATTGAACAGGTATTTTCTGCAATCCTGAACAGGTATTTTCTGCAAAACTTCTGAAGTTAGCAAAATGTTTCTTCATCTCAGAGATTTACATGTACAATTCAGGCAATGCAAATATAAGCAAGTGGTTGTGCTGTAGCTGGGCAGATTAGGTCAAAATTGAGCACTTTTCAGCCCCATCGATTTCAGTGGGAAAGATTTAAAGATATGCTTTGCTGTCCCATTGAATCCAATGAGACGTTAAGTAACTTGGGTTGGACCAAGATTATCCTTTGAGGATGATATTCAGTTAGTACATGAAATTGTATTGTGTTCTCCAAACCAAATTCACTTTTCCTTCTGCTTTTAGTGTTTAAATGATAAAAAGCAAAAGGTTGCAGGTCCATCTACGGTAGTTTGGCTGCCAGATTCAAGAGTCTGAGGAAATTTGTTTGCTTTAAATTAATATTTTAGCAATATATTTTTCTCCTTTGCTGCATTGAAAATAAACAGTGTAACTTATTTTTAAAGGACAGGGTTGTGATAAAATTGTGTGTAATTATATCTCTTAAGAATACATTTGATTTTAATTTTGAATGTGTTCTATACAGTATTTGGATAATATATATGCTTTGTTTAAAAGCAGCTGTAAACAAACCTGTAATCAAAGAAACACCTTTGTGTATTTGGTTCCAAAGAATGTTTCTAACACAAGTTAAATAAACAGTTTACACAGTGGAGGAGATAGTGTGTTACATTAAGTTTCATTAATAATAAAAGTGACTATTAGCATTTTGCTAGATTGGCTGGAACTGATTTCCCCAGTAACAGGCAAAATTAAATAAGTGCAGCAGTTTAGAGTCAAATACTGCTCATTCATTGCTTCTGATTTTGTCAATATTCCACTGTTGGGCCTCAACGCAAAGCTGATAAAATGTTTTTTAATTACCACACTATAAATACAGTATTTCCTTGGAATAGCTTGTCCACTAGCTGCAAACTATTTGATTTGTGATAATGGAGAGTGCTGACTTTGCTTACCTGTTTTTTGATAAGTGGAGGCAACATGACTCCTTGTCTATACGATGATGGGCAACCCTCCTTGGAGAACCTCTTTGACAAACTACTCTATTGATCCAGTACAATTCAGTGCTACTTGCAGCATTAATAGATACTTGATTGCTTGCTCAGTGTTCTCACTGTGCAGCAATTAAGCAAATGTAATATTTTCTTTTATTACATGAAAATCAATAGACCTCTTGCACTTCTCAAGTGGATCACGGTGGAGGATGAACTTGCAAGACAGCTGAGGTCACAGTTCAGATATAATATCACTTGATGGAGTTATTGAGGCTTGTGTGTCACCTGTTGCAATATTCAAAGCAGAGGTGGGAATCATGCAGCTCTCCAAGTGTTGTTGGATTGCAAGTCCCAGCATCCCCTAGGTAGCATAGCCAGTGATCATTAACGTTTGAAGTCGCAATCCAATAAAACCTGGAGGGATGCATGATCCCACCACTAGTATGACAATGGTATTCACAAAATACAAGTCTTTCCTTGTATAGCTAAAAAGAGGACATGTTGATTTTGTAAGGAATAAAGACACTTTTTGAAGTGAAAACAAGAAATAATTTTGTGGCACTGTACAGATTTAACAAATGTTATTGAGTACAGGTTTTAGTTGATTCTGGCCCACTTCTACAACAGACTCACACCTTCTCCCTTAAAAATTGTTTAACTGGAGTGGCAGTCTCCTGTTTTACACATGGAAATAGGTGGTAGAGGATGTGTGAATAGGTAATTTGGAAAATAGTGTCCATCTGTTTTCCCAATATGAGGCACAGTTTCTCTCAGCTGCAAGGAACTCAGACATTTACCTCTTTATCCTTTGTACTTATATATTATTTTTTGTCAATTATGAAGTTCTTACCTATTTAAGAGGTTTATATATTGCCCAGCTAGTAAATACCATCAGGGCAGTTTGCAAATATGTGTTTGAAAATCGGTAACACAACAGATTTAGCAACCAAAACAATTTAATCTGTTGAAATAAAAGCAAAATGTTAAAATATTAGAATGCTAAAGAGCCAGCAATAAAACTTAAATAGTCAAAGCAAAAACAAAAATCAAGGATTGAATGCCTGCTATAAGAGGAATGTCCTGACCTGATATTTAAATGTTGTTAATGGAGATACTAGGCAGATCTCCCTTGGCGGGTATTCTGTAACACAGGTGCCCAGGCATGAAAGGTCTGAGACAAGGATGGAGAATTTGTGGTCTTCCAGATGTTGCAGAACTGCAACTCCTATCATCCCTTACCATCGGCTGTGGTAACTGGGGCTGATAAGAATTGCAGTCCAACATCTAGAGAGCAACATGTTTTGCAGCACTGGTTTAAAATGAATACAGCGATTTCAGAAGTGCCTTTCTGTCTTATTTCCAAAGAAGAACCCATAATATTTTCTTAGCTGCTACCTTTTGTATGGAGTACGTTCCTTCTAAATGTTGAGAAAATTTGGAAACAAGTTAGACTTGTTTCTACCTGATGAAAATTGACTTAAATTAGTTACACGTTGACTAAATAATTAGCAATCCTGCATCAGCTATGTGGTATCTGAAAGTATTTGCTAGCTGATTAATGAACATGGATTACTTTAATCAGATCCTGGCCGCAGCTGTGTGGGTTTCAGTCCTATTTTCCCCAAATATCACATGGGAAAATGCTTTTGGATTTGAAGCGGGTTCAAAATCCACCTCCTGGATCTTGGCCATCCTGTCCAGTGGATCATAAATTGCTCTTGATAGGTACTGTAGACACATCACTCCAATTAACTTTTGTGTTATATACTGAAGATGATCTGAATAAACATTGACCCTTAAACTTTCAGGAAATGCGATCTGCACTATTCTCCTTTGAAACCCAATAGGAGCGGCCTTGTAGGTTTGCTTTAATTATCTCTTTCACTGGATACAAGGATGATGTCTAAAAGAGTCAGGGGGCTGACATTCTAAAGGCTGGGAACTTTGTTGTTGAGCAGGATGAAACAAATGCCGATAACTGAAACCCTAGTCTAAACTTAGTTGATGGGTATCTGCATTTCCCCCCCAGCATCCCCTTTTAAACAGTAATGACTAGTGGGAACATCTTAACCTAAGCAAGTACTTAGCCTGACACCTTACCCAGGTCAATAGTCTAAGGTATCAGAGTTAAACTGTGTTACTGTAAATTAATGGAAAATGTAACTGCGCTTTGCTGAAAGATCAATGTCCAATAAAGGCCACACAATCAAATCTTGTTGCAATGATTGAGGTCCTTAATTGCCTTTCAAAGAAAAGGTGGTAATCAACATAGGTTAAACTGATCTTTTTTACTAGTTCAATTACATGCTAATGGCTAGTGCCAGGGCAGGATCTTTAACTACTTTTATGTATTAAATCTTATGTTAGTAATGAAAAATTACTTAAGCTGCCCAGTCAATAAAGTGAAAGTCTTAATTACGATATTTTACTTTTAGACCTTTTGTGTGTTTGACAAATTTTGTCCGCCAGAGATTTCCCAACAATAAGAAACATTATTAACACAAGCCCTGTTCCGTGGAGTATTGTTTGCTAATCCAAATGGCAGCAATTTGTTGGATGTTTTGTGTAGTTGTGTTAATGGAAATGCCCTGCATGCATTAATGCCTATTAATGGGAATATGTACTAATCTTAAGCATCTATATTCATATAAAGATTGATTTCTGGGATCTTATGGGGATTTCTTTTCATTCCAGAACTAACTTTTTAAAGTTAGAGACTGAAAAAAGGGGGAAACTTGTGTACACTGGGCTGTTGATTTTGATAGAAGCTATGAGGAGTTGTTTCATTTTGGCACTTGGGAATGTAAAGCACCCAGTCAGCTGCAAACCTGTTCTTATTAACAAATTTTTTTCAAAATGAAAAGCTAAAATGTAGGCTGGATAAACTGCTTCTTCAAGTACTGGAAGTTTAGTTCAAACCTCCAAAAAGAATGAGAATAGATCTAACAAAAGCTGTCAAGGGATACCATACAAATCCTGATTGAATAATATTAATAATACTTCAGGGAAAGCCCATCATATAACCATAATCCAAGTTCAGATTGGCAAAAGAGAAAGAAATTGAAAGATTCTCTGCTGGATCCCAGGAGGAAATTGATCATGCACCAAAACAGGACAGGTTGGTAATCATAGGTGACTGGAACACAAAAATAGGAAACCAAACAGAACCAAACACTGCAGGAGAATTTGGCCTAGGATCAAAAAATGAAGCAGGAGAGCAACTGCCTTAATTTTGTGAAGCCGTTTGTTCATCCCAAACACATTCTTCAGGCAACCAAAGAGGTGACAATATACCACCTGATGGCCAATATAGAAATCAAATGGGTGACGCAGTTGGAAACAGAGGATGGAGAAACTCCTTTCTGCAAAAACAAGACCAGGAGCAGATTGTGGCATAGGCCATGAAATGGGAATAGCAAAAGTTAAGGTAAAGCTAAAGAAGGACATTAAACGAACCACCGTTCCAAAGTCCAACTTTGGAACATCCTCGTAGAATGTAAAGATAATGTAAAAAATAGATTTATTCTGTTAAGTCTAATTGACCTGGAATCAAAAGAACTCTGGACTGAAGCCAGGGGCAGTCGGGGAGGAATTCAAAATGACATTAGCCAAAAAGAAAGAGTAGCCTCACTGGATGACAGATGAAACTCTTCAAGAGGTTAAAGACAAAATGAGAAGCAAAAGTAAAAGGTGACAGAAATAGGGTCAGAACCCAGAATGCAACTATTCAGTGACTCATATGTTGTTTGTATAACAAACGATTAATACTTTTCACTTGAAATTTGGGTAGTTGCATTGGGTAGGTAACCAAAGTTCAAACGAAAAGTATTAGTAGTTTGTAATACAAATGCATAATTGATAAATGTATCACAAGAGTTTGCCTTTTTCCATTACAGCAGAACACACCTCTTAATTATTTGCATCATTTTAGGCACAGTTTATGAGTCTCTGGGCTAGTTCATTACAAAACTATTCTTTCAGTAGTGCTAATAACTGAACCAAACTGCAAAATGTGATATAAAGCAGTTGTTAACTGTTGTTAGCTGTTGTTTTCTTGCTGGGTGAAGGTAAAATTATGAACACTATAAAATCAATGTGCCTTAGTTAACCCAAATACATAAATCTATTTGAATTCTTCTTTGAAGAAATGACATTAAGATATGGTCATTATATGCCTTGTGATTCATGGGTCTTGTTACCTACATGCTTTGTAATGTATGAATAATTTAGCAAGAAAAATCGCAATAATTTTGTTGTTACTCAAAAATTTATAGGCTGGCGAAAACAATTACAGAGCCCCTGAAGCTGGTGAAGGGAGGTTGAGTAACAAAGGTGATGTTGCCCTATTTGTACCTTTCATGCTGAATGTCTTCTGTAAGAATGGAAGGCATTTTGCACTTAACCACCTTTTCATTTTGTTTGGCAAGAAAAAGGTCGAACTGCCACAGCGCCGTGTGTTCACAGCATGGATAAAGACGACAACGGGTGTATCTCGCAATTGGATCCCACAGTATTCAGGATGCGTTGGAGCTCGGGGTACCATAATTGGTTCAAAGTGATTTTAAAAGGAAAGGAAAGGAAAGGTTTAGGCTGTTCTTCCTCCAGAGAAATATTTAAAGTTCTGCTTAGACTAGCCATTAATACATTGTAGTAGTGGGTTTCTGTCGCTCAAATGTGTGCATCCCCTACTGTGCTGTGCCACAAAATGCTTTTGAAACTTTCTTGGATCCAAACCACACTGCAGAAATAATCCAGTTTGAGACTGCTTTAACTGCCCGGGCTCAATGCTAGGGAATTCTGGGAACCGTAGTGTTGTGAGACATTGAGCCTTCTCTGTCAGAGAGCTCTGCTGCCACAGCAAACTCCAAATCCCAAGATTCCCTAACACTGAGCCAAGGCAGTTAAAGCGGTCTCAAAGTGGATTATTTCTGCAGTGTGTTTTGGACCATAGCTCCCAAAAATGCTTCCCAAGTGGCCTAGGTGACTCCACTTTGAGAAGCATGATGAACTACATCCAATTTTAGTGGCAGCTTAATGTAGACCCATTGAAATAAATGGAATGTCTTGTTTGGCACTTATGTAAGTTGCACTCATTTCAGTGAGTCTATTTGGGACCAGAACCATCAGAACAGCCTGCATTTGCAACTGAGAAGGCATTTTGATCATTGCAGGTATACAGATATAATAATATAGGTAGATAATGATGATGATGATGATTATTATTATTATTATTATTATTATTATTATTATTATTAATACCCTGCCCATCTGTCAAAAACAATCGTACCTATGTGCAAGCAGATATAAGCACACAAAAACAATGTACCTTTGCAGCATTTGGATTTATAGTTTCAAGCTGTTTGTTTTGCAAACACTTTTCTGTAGGGTAGACCTCCCCTCTCAGGTGTCTCCTGGAAAGAAAACAATTGTAGCCATATGTGCAAAAATAGTTCCTTTTTTTAAAAAAAAAAAAGTAGTTAATTCACATTAATTGCTACAGGGTTTGGAAAGTAAACTTGTTGCCACTAATCTTTGCAGTGCTGGAAAAGTAGTTGCATTGCTTGTTCTCCTTTTGTTGCTTTTATGAAGTGTTACTTTTAATTGTTTTTAAGAGAAAAGCATTCTAAAAAAAAATGCCCTTGAAATACACATTTTTGACATTAACTACAAATGTTACTGTTACAGCCACAAAGTAACATTGCTCTTGTTACATCCCTTTTGAAATCTGACTTTGTTCCATCTCCATTTCCCCTAAAAAGGAAACATGCCCTAACAACTTCTTGTATTTGCTGTATATGCAATTTATAGAAGTGAATGCTTGAATA
The DNA here is from genome assembly GCA_026167975.1 of Phrynosoma blainvillii. Lineage (NCBI taxonomy): Eukaryota > Metazoa > Chordata > Lepidosauria > Squamata > Phrynosomatidae > Phrynosoma > Phrynosoma blainvillii. The sequence goes on along the minus strand of JANUYF010000010.1, from coordinate 1,494,367 downwards.
GAGCTAATATTTGGAAACATGAATATATGAGCTTGCCTTGTTTAGAGATCTTGAAGGGAAGCCCTTTTCTTTATCCCACAACCTTCACAGAGAAATATGGTGGGAATATGGGAGAAAACCGGGCCTTTTTGGTGGATGCTCCCAGAATCTGGAACCAACTTTTTCCTCACTGACTTTTATAGGCAGGTGAAGACTGATTTTTTAATTTATCAAGGCTTGGAGGGAAATGGACTTTAATCATTTGATGCTGGCCCAAGATGATGGAAGCTAAAGTCCAAAACATCTGGAAAGCCAAACATTCCCCATCCTCACTTTGGACCAGATCTTGGAAAAATTATAATTTCCAGCATCCCCAGACCACAAGGTCAGTAACTACTATGCTGGGTGGAACAATGTTTATTAAGTTTTCCCTAACAACACCTTATTTTTGCTACTATTGCTTTTATCAGCGATTGGAGGATGGAAAAGCAAACTTTTGTTGTTGTTGATAAAAGTTATACCAACCAACAACAATTTTTGCAAAGAGCTCTTGTAGCAACTTTGAGGAGAACTGAGCAAAAGATGTTGCAGCATAAGCTTTCATGGACTTGGCCTACTTCTGCAGATGCAATTTTGTTTGTTTCTGTTCTTATGCTTTTATAACAGACCTGGAACATACAAGTGACATGTAGAAAATGGTAAGTTGGAGCGGAATGAATTCATGCTTCTCATCTGTTAACCTTTATGTAGTACAAACTCCTCTGGAACTGTGCTTTGAATAAATTAATCAATAAATGCCTTAAGGGGTAACTCAATGGCATTAAAAGCAATCTTAAGTTTGCAATCTAAGTCAATGCCAATAATAATAATAATAATAATAATAATAATAATAATAATAATAATAATAATGTTTAGGATTCATTGTTTTGCTAAGTTTTGCTGCCCCCAACTCAATTATTCTTCATACTACTGGCCATATTTTAGAAGGGAAAATATTTTAAAAAGCAGAAAGCTTGCAACATCTACATTGTGCATTTTGGATGGTCCAATAGAAGTATCACTGTTTGGTGGATGTTTTTTTTTTAAAGATAAAAGAAGTTTATTTTGATAAAGGTTGCAAATACAAATACATAATTTCACCTCCTTTTCCCCTGCCACTAATTCCCCTATGAGTTTGCAATAATTTATTCTGAATCAAATGAAATCTTAGCTTTCTCCTTCCTTTTACAATATCCAAGTAAAGTAAATTAAGAATTTAATATTAACCACTTCATATCATTTACAATCTTCCAATTCTTAAAAAAAATTTTTTGTTGTGTTTTCTGTAGCTGTCTTAAAAATTATTTTATGCTAAGATTGGTATATTTATAGTTCAAGCTATATTTAAGTACTTTTTCATAACTCCAAGAGTTTTTCTCAATAATCTGTAAAGGTCTTTGTAGTTCAAAAAAGTCCGCTTTAATTGATCTTGTTAGTCTGTCCATCTCTATGGCTTCCAACATCTTGACCATCCATTCTTTAATGGTTGGCACTTCTGTTGCTTTCCATTTTTGTGCCAGCCAAATTCTAGCTAGGGATACCATATAAAAGATGATCCTTAAATATTTGCTTCTGTCTTTTATATGTATTATGTTAATCGTATTGAGTAATGCACTGTTTGGTGGATTTTTTAAAAAATATATATTGAAAAGTAGAAGTTTGATTACTGCTGTCTCAAACTGGAATAAGGAACCGCAGCAAAGAATTATGTAGAAAAACTACATAATATTTATGCAAATTTGGAAAGTTGAATTGGTTTTCCCTAAAGTCTATGAGTGAAAGGGAAATGTGGTGGAGATGGGGGAACGAACGGTGTGGCCATAGCAATGCAATGATGATTTTCACGGCCTATTCTTTACAACTTAATAGAAAATGAATCTTCATTGAGAGGCGTAGAGGGACTTCGTGGAAGCGGTTCATTTCCACCGAACAGAAGTCCATGCGGACAGTCACTATTCTTGGAATATTCACGAGACGAGACTATTAAGATTTTTCTTCTGTGCCAGTTTAAATTATAAAGTTATTGAACAGAAAGATAATTTATCTCCACTAATGGCCATTCAAAGATTAATTTTTTAAACACACAGCCCTAAACTACCCAGAATTTTAATGAAGGGAGTAAAAGACTTCCATGAATTATATCAAGCTGGCAGATTGCTTCATTATTTTTTTTTAATCTAAACATGGAATTAAGTTGCATAAAATTAAGATTTTTGTCCTTTACCTGGAATAATGCAGTCCGCTGCCCCTTCCAAATGCATACATAGTATTTTATGAACTTTCCTGTTTAATTCTGACAGAGGTGGTTCTACTCCAGGTTTTTATTAGTTTAGGACACAATGGCGAGGATCATTCCATAGACTAGGGATTTCCCAAATTTTGGTCCTCCAAGTGTTTTGGACTTCAGTTCCCAGCAGCCCCAGCCAGCTTGAACGACAGTCAGGAATTCTGGGAGCTGAAGTCCAAAACACCTGAAGACCACTGCTCTAGGCTAGTAGTTTCCATCCTCTGATCCTTCTGGACTTCAATTCCCAGAAGCCTCAGCCAGCTTGGACAACAGTCAGGAATTCTGGGAGCTGAAATCCAAAACATCTGGGGGATCAAAGTTTGGGAATCACTGACCCAGTGTGTGAGAATCTGGGGAATAAATGGTAATGACCCACATGGTTTTTAAATAAATACTGTAATAAATAGCCACCGATGTTAGTGGCCCTCACCGTATTTTGTGGGAATGAATTTTCTCAGTTGTGTGAGAAAGGATTTTTTCCTGTTATTTTTGCAAAAGTTCCTTTCCATGGAGTAAGCAATGGATGGCCCTCCAGATGCTGGCCCAGGATGATGGCAGCTGAAGTCCAAAACATCTGGAAAGCCAAACATTCCCCATCCTCACTTTGGACCAGAGCTTGGAAAAATTATAACTTTCCACAGATAATTTGCAAAAAATTATAATTTTCCACAACATGCAAAAATTATAATTTTCCACAAAAACTTGCAAAAGTTATAATTTCCCACAGCAACTTGCAAAAATTCTAACTTTCCACAGCAACTCCCAGCATCCCCAGACCACAGGGTCAGTATTTGCTTTGCTGGGTTTGGAACAATGTTTCTTAAGTTTTCCCTAACAGCAGCCTATTTTGTTCCACTGGCTACTGTTGCTTTTATCAATGACTGGAGGATGGGAAAGCCACCTCTTTTTGTTTACTGATAAAAGCAACAAATTTTGCAAAGAGATCTTGTAGCAAGTGTGAGAAGAGCTGAGCAAAAGAGGCTGCAGCAGAAGCTTGCATGGACTTGGTCTACTTCTGCAAATGCACTTTTTCTTTCTTTTTGTTTAATGTGCTGTTTTTTGGGAAGGCAGCTTTGGGAGAATCATAGAGTTGGAAGAGACCCCCAAGGGCCATCCAGTCCAACCCCATTCTGCCATGCAGGAACTTTCAATCAAAGCATATCTGACCGATGGCCAACCAGCCTCTGTTTAAAGACAGCCTCCAAAGAAGGAGATGCCATCATCTCTGAAGGAGTGTGTTCCACTGTCCAATGGACCTTACCATCAGGAAGTGCCTCTTAATGTTGAGGAGGTGGGATCTCTTTTCCTGTAATTTGAATCCATTGAGGCTCCATTGTGTCCTATTCTCTGGAGCAGCAGAAAAGAAGCTTTCTCCCTCCTCAATATGACATCCCTTCAAATATTTAAACAGGGCTATCATATCCCCTCTTAACTGGCTCTTCTTCAGGCTAAACATATCCAGTTCCCTAAATCGTTCTTTATAGGGATTCATGGTTTCCAAACCCTTCACCATTTTGGTCACCCTCCTCTGGACACAATCCAGCTGGTCCATAATCCTTCTTGAATGGTGTTGCCCAGAACTGGACACAGGATTATTCCAGGTGAAGCCTGACCAAAGCAGAATAGAGGGGCACTATGACTTCCCTTGATCTAGATACTATACTTCTATTGATGCAGCCTAAAATTGCATTGGCCTTTTTAGCTGCAGCACCACATTGTTAACTCCTGTTCAACTTGTGGTCTACTAGTACCTTACATTTTTCCATGTTGAAACTCATTTTCTTAGCTTTGGCCCATCTTTCTAATCTATTCAGGCCATTTTGCATTTTGATCCTGTCCTCTGCAAATTTGAGACGCATGCCCCCGACTCCTTTGCCCAAGCCATTGATTTCTTGTTGTTAAGTGCTCTTGCGTTGTTCTTGACCCTTGGTGGCCCTTTGGATGAGACCCTCTCTCCTCCCCTGCTCTGCTTAAATCCTGCAAGCCCTTGATACCCAAAGTGACCTCCTCAATAATATCCATCCATCTGGCAGCATCTGGCCTTCCTCTCTTCCTCCTTCCCTCCATCTTTCCCAAGATTATTGTCTTTTCCAAAGAATCCTCTTTTCTTCTCATGATGGGTCCAAAGTACGACAGCCTCAGTTTGGTCATCTTGGCTTCTAGGGATATTTCTGGCTTGATCTGCTCTGGGACCCCTTTGTTTCTCCTTTTGGCTGTCCTCCATGGGGTCCTCCTCAGCATCTTCTCCAGAAACACATTATTCTCCCAAATGCTGCATTGGTTTTCCTCCTCTCTTTTTCCCTAACTGTCCATCTCTCCCATCCATCCATCCATGGGAATAACAGGGAAGGCGATGGCTTGCTTGTCTGATTCTGACTTTTGTGCTGAGTTGTCTCTCTTTGCTCTTCTTCTTTTCTGGGTGGAAGAGCCAGGCACCTGGGCCCAGGAGAGGAGCCCAGAGGGAGGAGGAAGGAAGGAAGGAAGGCAGGAAGGAAGGCAGGAAGGAAGGCAGGCAGGCAGGCAGGAAGGCAGGAAGGCAGGCAGGCAGGAAGGAAGGAAGGAAGGAAGGAAGGAAGGAAGGAAGGCAGGCAGGCAGGCAGGCAGGAAGGAAGGAAGGAAGGAAGGAAGGAAGGCAGGCAGGCAGGCAGGCAGGCAGGCAGGCAGGCAGGAAGGAAGGAAGGAAGGAAGGAAGGAAGGAAGGCAGGCAGGCAGGCAGGCAGGCAGGCAGGCAGGAAGGAAGGAAGGAAGGCAGGAAGGGAGGAAGGAAGGCAGGAAGGAAGGCAGGCAGGCAGGCAGGAAGGAAGGAAGGCAGGAAGGAAGGAAGGCAGGAAGGCAGGAAGGAAGGAAGGAAGGAAGGCAGGAAGGAAGGAAGGCAGGAAGGAAGGAAGGAAGGAAGGCAGGAAGGAAGGAAGGAAGGAAGGAAGGAAGGAAGGAAGGAAGGAAGGCAGGCAGGCAGGCAGGCAGGCAGGAAGGAAGGAAGGAAGGCAGGCAGGAAGGAAGGAAGGCAGGCAGGCAGGCAGGCAGGCAGGCAGGAAGGAAGGAAGGAAGGAAGGAAGGAAGGAAGGCAGGCAGGCAGGCAGGCAGGCAGGCAGGAAGGAAGGAAGGAAGGCAGGAAGGGAGGAAGGAAGGCAGGAAGGAAGGCAGGCAGGCAGGCAGGAAGGAAGGAAGGCAGGAAGGAAGGAAGGCAGGAAGGCAGGAAGGAAGGAAGGAAGGAAGGCAGGAAGGAAGGAAGGCAGGAAGGAAGGAAGGAAGGAAGGCAGGAAGGAAGGAAGGAAGGAAGGAAGGAAGGAAGGAAGGAAGGAAGGCAGGCAGGCAGGCAGGCAGGCAGGAAGGAAGGAAGGAAGGCAGGCAGGAAGGAAGGCAGGAAGGAAGGAAGGAAGGAAGGAAGGCAGGGAGGGAGGGAGGGAGGGAGGGAGGAAGGCAGGCAGGCAGGAAGGAAGGAAGGAAGGCAGGAAGGAAGGAAGGCAGGAAGGAAGGAAGGAAGGAAGGCAGGCAGGCAGGAAGGCAGGAAGGAAGGAAGGAAGGCAGGAAGGAAGGAAGGAAGGAAGGCAGGAAGGAAGGAAGGAAGGCAGGAAGGAAGGAAGGAAGGAAGGAAGGAAGGAAGGAAGGAAGGAAGGAAGGAAGGAAGGAAGGCAGGCAGGCAGGAAGGAAGGAAGGAAGGCAGGAAGGAAGGAAGGAAGGAAGGAAGGAAGGAAGGAAGGCAGGAAGGAAGGAAGGAAGGCAGGGAGGGAGGGAGGGAGGGAGGAAGGCAGGCAGGCAGGAAGGAAGGAAGGAAGGCAGGAAGGAAGGAAGGCAGGAAGGAAGGAAGGAAGGCAGGAAGGAAGGAAGGCAGGAAGGAAGGCAGGAAGGAAGGAAGGAAGGCAGGCAGGCAGGCAGGCAGGCAGGCAGGAAGGAAGGAAGGAAGGAAGGAAGGAAGGAAGGAAGGAAGGAAGGAAGGCTGTTAGGAGAAGAGCCAGGCCGGGGAGGGAAGCCTTCGGGGGTCCGGTCCGGGGCTCCTGGGTCTGGGTCCGAAGCGGTTCCTCCGGAGGAAGAAGGCCTTCCTGGCGGCCGGAGGAAGAGGAGGAGGCCGAGGGAGAGGAAGGGCTCTTGCTCCGCCTTGGCCGGCCTGGAGGGGCCTTTCCGGCCTTTCTCTCGGCGAGGAAGGAGGAAGAGAAAGGGAGAAGGAGAAAGGGAGGGAGGAGGAGGAGGAAGGAGCGTGGCCTCCTTCCTTCCTTCCTTCCTTCCTTCCTTCTTTGCTTCCTTGCTTCCTTCCTTCCTTGGGTCTGGGATGCTGGCGCCGCTGTCTCTGGGCTCCGGGTCTCCGTCTTCCTCCTGGTTCTGGTCCCGGTCCCGGTCCCGGTCCTGGGGCCTTGGTCCATGGAGCCGTCGTGCCCCGGAGGGCTGGTGATCCGGATCCGCATCCCGGAGGGCGGCGTCGGCGGAGGGGGGTCTGCCGTGGACTGGAGCGTCCATTCGGCCCCGCAGCTCCTCTTCAGGGACGTCCTGGTGGGTCCCCCAAACAGAGAGAGGGAAGGGGCAGATAGATGGGGGGGGGGCAGATGGGGGGGCAGGGGCAGGAGGAGGAGGAGGAGGAGGGGAGGCCTCCCCCCCCCACAAAGGGGCACCTCTGCACGAAGACAGCCCCCCCCAATTGTGTGTGTGTGTGTGTGGAGGGGTGCATGCTGTGTCCCCCCCAAGGCATGGGGTCCTCCCTCCAAAATGTGGGGGGGGGGTGTGTGTGTGGACGCCCCCTTTGCAGTCTGTCCATGGATGTCAGTTGGCCTTCCAGACTCGTAGTGTCCACCCCCCCACCCCCACCCCCCACAAAAGGCATGGTGTACACCCCTAAAATGTGTGTTGTGTGCAGACACAAGTTGTACCCCCAAATGCATAGTGCCAGCCCCCCTCCCCCCCAAAAAATGCAGGGTGTGCCTGTGGATGCAATTTGTCCCCTCCCCCCAAAGGCAAGATGCCCTCCTCCCCCCCCCCCAAATGCATGGTATACACCCCAAAAATGTGTGTGGACACAAGCTGTCCTTCCAGATGTTGAGTGCTCCTCCTAAAATGTGAGCTGTGTGCGGATGCAAGTCTTCTCCCCCCAAATGTGGGGTGTTCCCCCAAAATTTGTGCCGTGTGTGGGTGTAAGTTGTCCCTCCAAATGCATAGTGCCCCCCAAAAAATGCAGGCTTTGTATGTATGCAAGTTGACCCCTTCCCGAAAAAATGTGTGATGTCCCCCAAAAATGTGTGCTCCATGTGGATGCAAGTTGTCCTTCTCAAAATGCATTTTGCCATTGCTTTCCTCTGAAGCTGAGAGAGTGTGACTTGCCCAAGGCCACCCAGTGGGTTTTCATGGCGGATTGGGGATTTGAACCCTAGTTTAGGGAAGAGTTGGTTTCTCCTGGCATATTTATTGCCTATTTGGGAGTTTGGTTTTTTTAGGGTGTCAATCCAGAGGAGAGCAATGGCAAACCCCTTCTGAACAAATCTTGCCACGAAAATCCTCTTAGGGTTGGCATAAGTCAGAAAGGCCTTGAAGGCACACAACAACAACTTAGAGGAGGCCTTTTGGGAATAAAGAGTAGCTACTTCTAACCTTACTCAGTACACCTGATTTTTCCTTTTAAATTGATGTGTGTTTTAACTGATGTTGTTTGTCTATTAACTGTTATTGTTCCCTATCTCGATCCATGGGCAGAGGAGACTCAGAAACAAATACTATTATTATTAGTAGTAGTAGTAGTAGCAGGAACAAGAATAGTTTAGTTCCCACCAAAGTTGATGTGCAGACAATGTGGAAAGGATATATATATATATATATGCACAGCTGAGCCACTTATCTGGTCTCTCTACCGAGAGTGGCATTTTGTTTTATCTTTTATTACTTATTTTAGTTATATGTCTGTTTTTAACTCTATTATGTTTAATACTGTTTTAAGGGGGGAGGGTAGTGGGTGAAGGGCAAGAATGTGGATTTTAACTGTAATATTTTAATTGATGTACGCCGCCCCGATTGCTGAGCAGAGGGGCGGGTTACAAATAAAATTTATTATTATTATTATTATTATAACATTTATGTTTGCAAACTTTCCAAACATTCATATATATATATATATATATATGGATGAATGTTTGGAAAGTTTGCAAACATAAATGTTTAGAAAGGTAGGTTTGACCTGCAGCAGCAAAAAGCAGGAATTGGTAGTTCCTTCCTTTCTTAGAGACTTGAAGTCAATGGGCAGTAATTCACTTTATCATATGCATGAAGTGGATTGGGAAGAGCATGTCCACTTTGGCGGAGATGCACCGCAGCTTCAATTCTGCACTTACGTTGCTTAAATTATGTTTATAACAACGGGGCTTTCATGGGAAGAAGTTGCAGCCTGTGATTGTTGTTGTTGTGTGTCTTCAAGTCATTTTTGGCTTATGGCAACCCTGTGAAAACCCACTGGGTGACCTTGGGCACGTCACACTCTCTCAGCCTCAGAGGATGGCAATGGGAAAACTCTTCTGAAGAGACTTACCAAGATAAGGTCGCCAGAAATGACTTGAAGGCGCACAACACACAAGGTGAGCCTATCATGGAGTTTTCTTGGCATGTTTCTTCGAAGGGAGTTTGCCATTGCCATCCTCTGAGGCTGAGAGAGTGTGACTTCTTACCCAAGATCACCCAATGGGTTTACATGGCTGAGCTGGGACTCGAACCCTGGTCTCCAAACGCTCAAACCACTACACCATGATCGCTCCATGCTGCAACCTTTGATAATGATGGAAATATACCAGGTTTGCAGATACCGCTTCAGTAGACTTATCTAACCAGGATTTTGAGCCACCTTGGGTCCCTTTCTGGGAGCAAGATAGCATAGAAATGAAATAAATATATTAAATAAGTCCCTTTCACCGAATCCTGGCTCTTTCCAAAGAGGGAAGGTGATGAAATGGACTCGGTTTCAACTTTTGCCACTTTCTCATCCAGGTGCATGAGAAAAAAAATCAGTTAATAGGGTCACAAAAGCTGAATATGAGTAATTCTATACACACACAAAACAATCTTTGAGTTTGAAATATAGCTAATTTCTGCTTTTTTTCCCTTCTATATAAATAGGATGTGATCAGTCAGGTTCTGCCTGATGCGACAACGACAGCCTTTGAATGTGAGTATGACTTGCCTGGGGTTTGGGGACGTGTGTGTGTGTATTCACATTATTTATTTAAAAATAGGTGACAACGCCGTATTGTTTACGTTCAGAAACATTACAGTTAAATATTTATCCATGGACGCAAGTTTAATGGCGATCCCGAGCGAAGTAATATTTTATTATTTAATCACATCTCAAGCCCGCGTATTTTTACAATATAGCTTTAATTACCAGCGTGACCTTACCGTGCTCTTTGAGCAATTATATGGCTCACATTAAATGAAAAGTATAAAGTACCTGAAGGCTTTGCAGGCTGAAGTTTTAATTTTCAGATTTTCTTCTCCTCCTCCTCCTCCTCATTATTGAGAACAGAAATCAGTGGCTGGTTCTTAGAAGAGCTGGGTCGACAAATATAAAAATGTTTAATTGGTTCCTAGAATGTCCTATTCTCTCGATTCAGGTGATTTTCCCTAGACCTGATCATGCTTTTGGTGGTCAGACAATTGTGGAGAGCTTAGGCTTCAAAAAGAAGCTTAATCAGTTTAAGTTCCTGAATTCAGGTCCCTGATGGAAGAATTATCAATGCTGGAGTAGCATTGGTGGTTATGAGCATGTACTGTGGGTCCAAAGCACAACAAATTATGGATTTAGTGGTCCTTAGCCAGCTATTGGATAAGGTTCAGGAAAGGAAGAGACACTAGGGATCACATTGCAAACATACAATGGCTAATGGAGCACACCAGGGAATTCCAAAAGACAATCAGCATGTGCTTTATAGAATATAGCAAAGCCTTTGACTGCTTAGACCATGAAAGGCTATGGAAGGCCCTTAAAGACACGATGGGAGTGCTAACACATCTGATAGTCCTGAGGAGGAATCTGAACTCAGGACAAGAGGTTACTGTCAGAACACAAGACAGAGAAACAGAATGGTTCCCAATTGGCAAAGGAGTCAGACAAGGCTGCATCCTTTCACCCTACCTATTCAATTTATATGCAGAACATATTATAAGAAAAGCAGGCTTGGATAGAGAAAAAGGAGGAGTGAAAACAGGAGGAAGGAATATCAACAATTTGAGATATGCAGAGGACACCATAATACTAGCAGAAAACCTCACAGACCTGGAACATCTCCTAAGGAAGGTCAAAGAAGAAAGTGCAAAGGCAGGCTTAATGCTGAACATCAAGAAAAGAAAAATAATGACCACCGAGGACCTTCACAAGTTCAACCTAAACAGTGAAGAACTAGAAATAGTCAAAGAGTTCCCATATCTGGGATCAAACACTGATAGAAATGGGGACTGCAGTCAGGAAATCAGAAGAAGATTAAGAATGGAGACAGTGGCTATGGAAGAACTAGAAAAGATCCAAAAATGCAAAGATATACAACTCAACACAAAAGTCAGAATCATATAAGCCATTGCATTCCCTATTATTATGGATGGATGTGAGAGCCAGACAGCTAAGAAATAAGAAGATAGGAAGAAAACCAATGCCTTTGAGGGAATGTGGGGATGGAGAAGATGCTGAGGATCCCATGGAGATCCAAAAGGACAAACAAATGGGTCTCAAAGCAGATCAAGCCAGAGATAGCCCTAGAAGCCAAGATGACAAGACTTGTCGTACTTTGGACACATCATAAGAAGAAGAGAGGACTCTTTGGAAAAGAGAATAATGCTGGGAAAGGTGGAAGGAAGGACGGAAGGAAGAGAGGAAGGCCAGATGCTGCCAGATGGAGGGACTCTATTATTAAGGAGGTCTCTATGGGGATTTATTAAGGGGTTGAAGGATTGAAGCCAAGCAGGGGAGGACAGAGGGTCTTCTTGGCGATCTCTCATCCATCCAGAGGGTCACTGCCATGGGTCCAGATCGACTCGAGGGCAGTTAACAACAACAACAAGCCAACTACTATCTCAACTTCTCCCCATCTATAATATGTTAAAAATAATACTAGTCTGACTTACAGGAATGCTTTACAGATTTGCAGGATGATAATACAGTTAGCCCTCCATATCCTCGGATTTTTTTATCCACAGATTCAAGCATCCACAGTTTGAATATATATATATGTATATTCTAAAAAGCAAGCCTTGATTTTGCCATTTTAAAAAAGGGACACCATTTTACTGTATTTAATGGGACCAGAGCATCCACAGATTCTGGTATCCATGGGGCATCGTGGAACCAAACCCCAGCGGATATCAAGGGCCCCCACTGTGCAAATCCTCTATCCTATGGAATCCTGGGATTTTGTAGTTTCTGGAGGCCCCAGAGCTCTCTGACAGACCAGACTGAATACCTCAACAAACTACACATCCCCAGATTCTGCAAGATAGAGTCACGGTTGTTAAAGCGGTGCCAAGCTGCTCTAATTCTGCAGTGTGGATGCACTCATAATACACCTCTACACTGCTTGGGTCTTGCATTTTTGCCAGGAAAGAGTTCTGGAGGCATCCATCCATCCATCGGTCAAGCTGTCAGAGCGGGTCAATCCAGTGCAAATGGATTGTGCGAACATGGGCACGGGTTGCCAACTTTTCTCCTCCCATCTTTCCTGCCTTGCGCTTCAACCTCTGCAGGAACAGGATACTTGTGCAGCCAGAGCAATCTCAGCCTTGTTATTGGCATCATTGGCTGAAGCTGCCGGAGAAATATAGATTTCCTTGCTGCTCTTTAACATCTGCCGCTGTGCTTATCTTCTTCAGCCTCTCATTTTGCATCGGCGTGACAACCGTTTCCCCTGCCATTTAAGCAGCATCAGAAATATGTTAACCTCTATTGATGCTGCTTGGGTTCTTGGGTTATGTGCTCCACACCGAAAGCCAAAAATTGGCTGGTTTAAACATCTTCTCAGCTACTTGATGGCTTTCTCGGAGGCGGTTAATGGCCCTCCTGCCCAGCATTTTCCGCTCCTGTTTGCTTACTTATTGCTACCTCCGGTGCATCTTCGGCGGCTGCCTTTACCTGGGGCTGTATTCTCCTTCGCCTTTGGACCTTGATGGGCCTGGCGCGGTTGTACGCCACGTTGCTCCAAATAAAACGGCGCACGACATATGGCTTGTTATGGCCCTTTTTATCCCAAACCGTCTTGCACGCGCGCACGGCAACGCTGCATTTTTTGCAAAGATTGCTCTGGAATATTTGGCTACCATCTGCCGCGCTCTCTTTCGCGTCTTGCGGAGGATGTGACATTAGCAAAAATCTGGTCTCTGTTTTTAGTTCTCCTTTTGCTTCCCAAATGGACTGGAAGAGCGGGTTGTGTTTGTGCTTTAGGCAAGCGGAAGGGCTTGCAAAACCTCTTCTGAACCCTCTCTGTTATATTGCATTGTTTTGAAGGAGGACATTTTCTCTTCTTTTTTAGCGGAGAACCTTCCTACTTAATCTGAGAAATACAGTATCTGGCAGAATAATGAAATAACAAATTATGCTTATTTGTTTTAGACACAGTTCCTTTTAATAGCCATCAACCGTCTGTCTTGTACGTAATTGTTTATACCATAAGAAGAAGGAAGATGCTCCACTTCACCTGAAAATTCAAAACTTGGTGCCATTTTTAATGCATTTTTATAAAATACAATACAACAATAAAAAGAACATGATTTACAAGACATTAAACATATAACATACATAAACATATAACACTAGTAACATTTACAAACGTTAAAAGACAACAAAGGCAATCTTACCAACATTAAAACTTTACAAACAGAACTTTCCTTTGACCGAAAGTTTGTTTCGATTTGTAGTTGTTGACTTGTATCTACGTAGTCATCATCCAGATTTACACATTTTTCCCAGCGTTTCTTGACCCTCCGAATACCGTTATTGTCGAAGTCTGCAGATTGCGCCTTACGAGGATTTTACACTTTTGGTCACTTCTGGCACAACCTGTCCCAAAAATAAAGGACACGATGAGCTGGTTTTCTCAACATCATGCACTTAGGGACCAATGATGACGTTGACAAAATTTCATCAATATACCATATTAACTTCTGGATAATAATTATTACTTCTACAATATCAGGTATTCAGAGGGTCAAGAAACACTAGGAAAATTGTGTAAATCTGGATGGTGACTATGTAGAGATAAGTTAACAACTACAAATCAAAATAAACTTTCTGTCAAACATTATTAAAGGTGATGATTAAAACTTTACAATATCCCCTTGTAGTATTGCCTTTTACCTGTATAATAATAATAATAATAATAATGCAATTTATTTATATCCCGCCTCTGTAAAATACAACTGGGGCGGTTTATAAGATAAAACAAACAGTCCTGTCCCCCAGTAGCCGCCCCCCCTAAAATACAATTAAACAATTGAAATTTAAAACATACTTAAAAATAACATGTTACAATAAATAACAAGTAAATTAAAATAACTGTAATGGAAAACAGGGACAGGCATAATTTTCTTTTCTGGTGGCTGGTCATCTACTCAGGAAAGGCGCCCCTGAATAATTAACTTGCTTGTGATTATTGTATACTTACATTTCATTATCTTTAGACTCTACACCTTTGGCAAGTGTTTTGGCTTGATGGCCCTATACAAATTATTATTATTATTATTATTATTATTATTATTATTATTATTATTATCTTGGTCCATGACCACAATGGACAACACTGACACTAACCTTGAAGTTTTTCGATTGGCGAGGTCTGCTTTCTTATCCATCTGCCTTACTTTATTCATGTTTTAAATTCCTTCAGGTTCTGTTTAATATATATACATGTTTTTCAGAATAATGCTAAACCTGAGGAGTGTCTATGATGATGATGATGATTATTATTATTATTATTATTATTCTGCCAGATACTGATAATAAAACTTTTCTTGGCCCATGACCACAATAAACAACACTGACACTAACTTTGAAGTTTTTCAATTGTCCAAGTCTTCATTCTTATCCATCTGCCTTACTTTATTCATGTAATATATGT